>JAJJMC010015859.1:9791334-9816836 GCA_023531435.1 Papaver californicum
ACTAGGAATACGTATTTATTTGTGAATATGGAATAGTGTGTCAATTTGCATTGATAAGAGTACGCAACTGAGCATGAAAATTGTAGTGGAACCTCATACAAAAATATATGTGAGAGGCCTAGTATAACTTAGGATTTGTCGAACCCTAATTATTCTCGTGAGGGAAGAGGAGGATTTGTCAAACCCTAACTTATCCACGTGAAAATAAGAGGGAAGAACACCCAATGTTGCTCACGTGAAAGAAAGGGAGAGTACCCAATGTTGATCCTCACGCCCATGGGAGAAGATGAGCATCAAGCTCTAGTCTTCAAGCAGGAGTCTCACGCCTTGCTCTTTGTACTCAGCCTCATACGTTGAGGGAAAAATAGTAAAATATTAATTTTTAATAAGAAGAAAGACGTCGAGAATTTTCATAAGAGTCTAGACGTCAATTTTTTATAAGAAGCAAGACACTCATATTTTACTCTTTGTACTCAACCTCACATGTTGAGGGTAAAAAAGTAAATTTGTTAATTTTTGACAAGATACACAAGTCGTGTGAACTTGACTCTATTTTTAAAGTCTTGTCTCGAGAATAGTCGTATAAGCTTAGTTGCTTGACTAACATACACATTTGGAGCAAGAGAGGTGGAGATGTCTCTTTCTCTTTAAAATTTAAGGTTTGGAAGAGTCTGGCCAGAAGGCTAGAAGTTCATGTTTTACTCTTGTGCTCAGCCTCACATTTTGAGGGCAAAGAGTAAAATTTAAAATTTTAGAACGAAGCATGATATCCGCGCTTAGTGTTTTTAGTAGGCGTGCAAGCTTGACTCTGAGAAGTAAGAGACATGAGCAAGAGAGCTAAACGCGTGTGAAAATTAGGGTTTGAGATTATAAGTGTTGCAAAACTGTTTTTGAACCCTAATTAAATTTAAAAGACACTTTTTGTCACCCTTTTTTGCAACGTTATAAGTGTTGCTAATTCATCTTTAAACCCTAATTAGGGTTTATAACACTTTCAGTCACGTTTTTGTAATGTTTGCAAGTGTTGTGGATTTATTTTCAAACCCTAGTATTTTGACACGCTTTTGACACGTTTATGAATGTTGCGAAGCGCTTTAAAACCCCAATTCGAATTCTTTTACTCGTTTGCATTGGTTGTCTGTTTAAACAAATGATCAATGCAACTGGGGTGAGATTTTTTTAGCTAGTAGAAGCTATAAAATTGCGTTTGTCATATATTGACATTTTAATTTAAGTACAGTTGTGGCGCTTTAATTATATATAAATATTTTTTTAATAGGTTAATGTTGCTCAATTTGAACATAAATATTAACACATGTAATTTTGGGGATTCAACTGTGGAATATAGCACCCGAAAATAATAATCAAATTGCTCTATACTAGTGTGCAATACATCTCGGAGCCTAAGAGATTTTATGTAAAAATCATAAAACATCTGGAAAACTTTTCATGTGCGCCAGTGTTGTTCTAATGATTTTTTGTAGTGATAAATATTGATTAAATTTATCAATTTGATCGTATATATTGGCCAGCTATATAGAAATAGGTCAGGATACGCGCCTAAGATAAAGTAGAGATAAACGTCTATCCGAGAATTCTTTTATAAAATTTTAAAAGTTCAATATTTTTCGGAACAGAGTCTTGAGAGATGATTTACTATTTTATCATTTTCAAAAACCCACCATCTCTAACTGCTTTCATGAAATTCGTGTAACTGCGTACTACTGTTACTGTTAGTCCACTGACTTATCTCAGCTTCATTTTTTATTTACTTTCTATAGAGAATTTGAGCAGCAGAGGGAGCTCATAGAGACAAGGTTGCAAACCACTGTCCAAGGTGTTTATAATGACTCTAGTCACTCTGCTATAAAAGCATCTGCTGGTAAAATGGCCCATGATCAGGTAGATAAAGTCACACACTAATGTCATGATTTCCATATTAAAATTCGGGTCTTTTATGAATTTTGAATAGATATTTCATATTTGGTTGCGAGAACAAAAATTCAGTTAAAAAATGAGGACAAATAACTATAGCAGTTCAGTGGGCTTCCTGTTAAGAAATAAGAACAAAGAACTTTAGCAGTTTAGAATGGGTCTACTACTCTTATTGGTGTACTAAACTGGCAGATTCAATGATAGACTTAATGTTGATGTGCACCTGATGTTAAGTTGCTTCTCAGTTAGGTTAATAGCTTGCCTACTATCTATGTTATTCAACTAATCTTAACTAGACATTTGTAATTAATTCCTTCAATTGGTTCATTTGCGCTAATTTGGTGTTCAATATCATTTCAAACCTCAACATTGTTCAATGTTTTTGTTCCATAGCAGGACTTTTGTTGTTGATCGACCACTTTCTTGCAATTAAAATTTTCCGGTAATTTGTTGTTGAGAGACAATCAATCGTGACATCTTATATAGTCGATCAACACAAAGTTTAATTTCAGTGATTACTAAGAAAGAGATGATGATTAGGCAGGAGACATAGTTGTTTTAGGCTTTAGATACTGGAGGCAAGGTTTGCCGTGCGTTAAGGGTTAAGTTAGGAAACATATTGACATCCAAAAAATATCCAGGAAAATACTTGGAGGGACGAAATGCTTTGGATACAGTTACCTCATGGAGATCAAATTCCATGGATATTTTGTGCGCATTGTTGTTTCAGGATCATATGTTTCGAAGTCTTTCTGGTGTTTGGATTGTGTGCATTGTTAACCATCCAAGTACTATGAAGATACGTTTTCTGTTTTGGCAGTTTTGAGTTGTTTTGTGCGCATTTGAAAATCACACATTTTATTTTGTCCGCAACTTGGATGTGGATCAATCACAGTGGAACCTCTAGCAAGGTAAACTTCATTGACTTCCATATCTCTGTTTCACACTTATAAAAGAAAATTGGTGGGTTCCTCAAATCTTTTAAATGATCTTGCCTTATATTTTATAAACATTGAAATTTCATGCGAGTCATATCCAGTATGTTTTATGGAGACTTGATTTTTCCAAACTTGCTGGGCCCTGTAAAAGCTCTATGGAATAGAAAATAGAGCATACGTTCTAATACCTATAAGGGTTTTAATTTATAAGTTAGAGAGGTAGCTTACTTTATGCTCACATGCCTCAAAACTACTACAAACAAGACTTCTATTTTCCTGACAAGCAAATCTAAATTACATTACATTAACCTAAAATGCACATATAATAACGATTATATTTACACTTTTGCAGGATTGGAGCCGAGAGAATCAGCAAGGGTTTCGTCAATCCAATTAAGTGGATCAATGCACATTTTTATATTAGGAGACCAGTTTAACAACCCACACAACATCATTTCTGTTTCAATCTCAATGCACACGCCTTCACCATTTATATACTTTAAGACTCGGAATGTGCCCAAGTGTTTCGCGCAGATACGTTAAAGATGCGTCCACAGTTAGGGCTGCACAACGGGTGAGTCGGGTCGAGTTTAGCCTTATCCGTATCCGATCCGCCGAAAAGCGTGTGTAAATTTTTTCACCCAAATGGCGGGTCTAAACGGGTCGGGTGCGGGTTACCCGTCCCAGAAATGTTGAATTTCTTTTCATATATGTTTTTTCAGATGGTTATCTAGATGATGAATACTCATATCGGCTAGTGCAAATTATCTCACAGTAATATACATCAAACTATTGAGTATGACACACAGGTCCGCCACCCTTCCGCGGTACCTATCTAGCATGCCTAAAAGTAAAGACATCTATAAAGGATTACTAAGAAAGTTTAGTAAATGTAAAAGATGGATCATGAAAATACAAGGATAACATGGATTACTTAAACAAGCTGCTAGACATATTAAAGGAAACTACCTTCTCCACATGGACCAAAACTTTCAAGAGCTATAAAACTAAGATGACTATGCCCAGAGAGAAAAGAGAATAAACGAAGAAGAAAGAAGCAAGCATCCATTACAGAGATAAAAAAGGCTTCAACTAAAAACCTGACCTGCTTAAGCTCATTCATCTTGTATTTATTAGATGAGAGATGTCTCTTTGCAAACTTCGGTGGTGATGGTAGCCTTGATTCTTTAAGATGATCAATGTATCTCAATAAACATTAATAATTGGCCAAGAGCTCCAGCAGTCTACATTTTAAGAAATCTAGGTTACATAGCACTCTGTCATTACCTGCATTGTTGTTGCGGTGAATGAACTGGAGTTTCCATCCTTGTTTTACCTAAGCCTGGGAAACAAGAGAAAGCTACGACATAAGTAAGGTGAAACCACCAACAATCATATATTTAAACTCACCCCGACAAACAATATCATTTGCTTTCCTGAAAGGAAAAAATACAGGATGAAAGGAAAAAAGATACTCTGTATTCAAGCAAAAGTTGAGATGATCCAAATACAAATAAATTTTGTTTCATTGATAATCACAACCTAATGCAATATGATACATCAAGGAACATATTAATAAGCGAGCATAAAAGAGAAACAACTTCTGTACTGCAAGTGTTTATCGACTGTGTCCTTGCTCGAAAAATCTATCAAGGAACATACTAATAAGCGAGAGAGCAAACTAAAAGATTTAGATAAAAAGATTAAGGCAACAAAAGTTAAGATACATTCTTCTTCCAAGGATCTTAAGGTAAACGCTGGAAAAAGGTGGTTTGTGGCCAATATATTTACTTTACTGAACAACTTTCTATTTTGAAAATTCACATGTATCAGCTCTTTATAAACGAGTTAGTATAATGTTTACATCTCATAATGACCTTTTTATTCCCAGCTGAAGTATCTTTTTCTTTCCCGCTGCATTTGGTGTAAATGTCATTAATGTTGCAGAGTGCCATCATGTCTAATTCTATAGTGGCACATGAGGTTCTGAACCCCCAGAGGACAAGGATTAACTCTGTTTAGTTAAACAACTTCCAGAAATTCTAGAAATATCGATAAAAAAAAATAATTCTACAACTATTTGCTTCCAGTATGATGTACTGAATTCCTAATGTCTAATCTTTTCCATCCTTGCATTAACAGAAGGTCAGAAACCATGTTTATTTGGTAGGGAAACATATATCCCTGTCACATATTTACAGTGATAACGAGACCTCGGATAACAATCCGAAGGCATCTAATAAAATCTCAGAGGAAGATTAGAACCCTATGATTACCATTCAGAGGTGTCTTATAAGTCCCTGGGCACAAAATAAGACCTTATATCACTATTTGAAGGCATTTGGTAAGTCCCAGAGGAAGATTAAGACCCCTACAATTACCACTGAGAGGTGTCATTATGCCTACAGGCTTACCTCAAATATGCGTACAGGCTAATCTCTAATATCAGGAAAACAAAATGCTTACATTTTTCTTATGCAAGTCTGTCATGTATTTCATGAAAGTCAACTTCAAAACAGTTCTAATTATTCTTCTCCAATAATATTGTGTTTTAACAGATTTTTGTCTGGTAGTAAGTCACCAACCAGGCCTGATGAAGAAATAACAATCTCCTAATTCAAGCGGGATTTTGAAACGATGTATACAGAACAGTCATTAGCATTACGGTATCACCAGCTTCTCAAAGTATGCAACTAATAATTGTGTTATCAGGAAGATTAGCTTGTGTAATATGGCTCTACAGAATTCCATCTAGGTGGTGGCGCAATGGCTCAATGAAGTGTTACCCAGGGGACTTAGATGTGTTGACATATTATGAATTCTAACATTAAACATCTCAAACTTCATAAACATACAATGAAGTGTGAACACAACAACAAATTCCATAAACATATAAACATTCAAGGGATTCAGAATTACATACCTCAAGCAACAATACAGTCCTTACTGGTTGCACTTGCTTGAGTAGCTTTACACTCAATACCTAAAACCAAACAAAACAAACCCAGAATCAATCAAATCACAAAACTTTACCAAAAGGAGAAGCAAAGAAGAAATTGAAGTACAAAGAAGTGAGGAATCACGTGATTGTAAACCCTAAATCCTACATGATGAGTCATTGCAACAGTACAGTCCTTACTGGTTGCACTTGCTTCAAATCGATAATCGTTGAAGAAGAAGGTGGTACTACTGCTGAATGGGGTTGCTGGGATAGACGGATAGTGGTGGTGAGGGTGAACCAGGTGATCGGCTTCCTTTGATCCTTTCACAAAAGAAATGAAACATATGAAGATGGAAATCAGAGATTCAGAATCTTGAAACTTAAACAAACCTAGAAATGGGCGATTAGGATTGAAACTTGAAATAAAATCAACGGTCAGAAAATAGGCAAAGTTTCGGCGGGTGGGCGGGTCGGGTCGGATGAGAGGAGCTATCACCCGCACTCGACCCGCCAGAAGTCGGGTTTGAGAAAAATCACCCGCACCCAACCCGTTCATCGGTGGATCGGGTACGGTCCGGGTTAATTTAGATGAGTGCGGGTCGGGTTTATGCAACCCTATCAACAGTCCACAAAGTACCACAGATAACCAACACTAAACTCGCTCTATATATGAACTGATACTTACTTCTCTTATCATTACTTTGGCCTCCGCAACTTTGCTTTGTTTGTTGTAGAGCGTACATGGAAACACTGCTGTGGTATAATTTTGTCATTATGTATATCTGAATTTTATTTCTTAACGTAAGAATCTTCTTTGATTTTTAGTGTATGTTTGGGTGCAGCTGATTGTGTTGGGTGATTCATAAGGAATGCATGATATCCCAACTTGAATGGAAATCAATTCATAAATTTACTCAATTGGGCACAAAATCTATAAATGTTGAGTTGAATTATAATATTAATTGTCTTTGAATTCTTCCAAATCATTATCAGTTAGTTTCTTATGGTTGTGCCTAAAATTTAGTACCTTTAGTCCTTCATAACAGTAGTTTTATTATATGTATTGCAGTCCTTCATTGGTGGACAGCATGCAGCCAACAATATTGACAACAAGAGGTGGTATGATCTCTCATGCAACAGTTAATTAAGTGACGTTCTACAAATGAAATACGAAACTATAACTTTCATTAGTGATTTTAATGTGGTCTGCGTAACATAATTATACGGTTATAAATAAATTAGTTGTTTTACTATTTGGAATAAAATTAGGAGAGGAAGTTTAGTCAGAGAGACATGATTTAATTGATGCTTTTTTTTGGGTGGATACTACCGTATGATTATTGATTAATTACAAGTTGATAATAATTTTAAATTCTTTTAGAAGTAACATTATGGAGTCTGTAATCAAGGTTTAATGCATTACGATGAGGTGGGGTAAAACCCCGCCACACCAAATTAAATATTTTTTATCAAATCCGGTGTATAATATCGGTTACATATCAATTTTGTTAAAATTCTCATTGAAATATAACTGTTGTAAGAAATAAAATATGCCCGATACGTAACACGGGCATAAATCTAGTTTGGTTTTAATCGTGCAATGTATTATTACCACCTTCCTCTCCATCTTTTCTAATGGATTCTTCTGGGTCTTTTTTGTTGGTTGGTACAAATTCGTATGGGTCTTATGTTCCCTATTACATGGAGTCTCAGACAAAGTGACTTCTGTGTAGGAGTGAGTATGGGTAGTCCAATCTTCCAATCCGACCCAATCCATCTGTAATTTTACAGGTGGATATCCAACCCGTTTGTTGGTGAATTGGACATGAGTCCATTTTGAAAATCCATTAAATATTGGATCGAATACGGGTGTATGTCTAGAAATCCATTGGATACCTACACCCACTAGGTTAAGGATAATTATAGAATTATGCAAGGTATGAATGTAAATTTAGTAATTTATAGCTAGTAGTATATCTACTTCGTATTATTCATCTATGAAAGTTTTAGTTTTACACGTTGCTAGTAAAGAGACAGAGAGGGTATAGTTAAAATTGTAAGTATATTTATCTAAGGATGATTTAAGATGGAGTATAAATCGTTAATTAAATTAAATTATATTTTTATTAGTGCTTTCATCTTAGTTCAATAAATTTCTAATACAAATCCGTGGATCCATCCACATCCAATTCATCCATCCGCTCACTCACGGATGTTAAACCCGTGGGTAATGGATCAGACGCGGATAAAAATCTAGCACCCGTCATTTAGATGGATCGGATGTGGATGACATCAAATTCATGGTTTTTACCCGGTGCTCACCCTACTTCTGTGCTAGGTAGCACAAACTGTTGAGATATATGTTACTCCTGTGCTAGGTAGCCCAAAATATTAAGATATATGTTTTAAAATATAATTTGTATTACGTCAAGCTTAGAAAGCTAGTGTGATGGTATATTTTTGGACCTCCACATAATTGATAAGGGTTTAAATCTCAATCCTTACAATTCACTAGGGTATATTTACATATTAGGTATAACCGTATAAAGTTTAGTCTTACGTGGTCAGGACCTATGACCCCAGCTTGGTTATGTTAAGTTTAGGTCAGATTAAAAGATTTAGTTTTTTCCTCTTTGAGGATGGATTATCCGGACCGTAGTCCACGATGTGTCGATTAAGATTTATGTTAGAGAGATTAGGAAATATAGTTAAATTAAAAAATTGATAATCAACAACCTAACTACTCAATACCATCCCTCATTCCAGAATAAAACTAGCACTGGTGGAGTTTACCCTCTCCCCTATTAGCTGGTTAGCGTAACGCGCATTCTCATTGGTTTAGAGCGAAGTTATTCGTGTTTGTTGGATGAAATTTGGTGTTGTATTGTGCGTTGATGGGGGAATGTGTGGTGCAGATTGGGTGGGTGGTTGATTCAAACCCGACAGACGACTCTAATAGATTGCGTTTTCTGGCCGTTGGATGGTCGATCTTTGAGTTTAGACGGCTAAAAATGTATTTCGTATGTTTACACCGGGTTTACACAATTTCATAAAATCTCGAACCGTTAAATTTTTGGAAAAGTAAAAACATCGATTGCGATTATATTATAAAAATGGCATGTTTAATTATTTTTGGATTATATACATAATTTTAAAAAAAATGTTGTATTTATTCAAAATTAAGAGATGCAATTTACTTTTATTTGTGGAAGGCTATTTTTTTTAAATTAACGAATATTTATTTTGTTTATTTTCATCCCAATTTTTCCTTTTCTTTTAATACATAATAATATGTTTCTTTTGCAGAAAATCACACCAATTAACACCTTTTTGGGGAAATCACACCAACTAAGAGGATTCTAAGGTCAAAACAAAATGGGAACCTAATCTGATTTGTGTAGATCTGAGATAGATTTTCCAGGCAAGGGTTGTGTTTTTGCTTTTTGCATGTTCTTATTTTTTCTCTACTCTATTTTGATTTTGTAAAGATGAGTTTGATGTGGCCGAGATGAGAACACATAGGAGAACTAGGGAAGATTGTGTTGTTAAATAGGAAAAAATTATTATTGTGGTTGAGTTCTAGAAGAAGCTGTAGCCGAGAAGAATAAGAATGGTCGTGCAACATAAATGGGTCTTGATTTCTTTGTTGTAGTGTTGGATTTGAAGTTTGGAGTCGGATTCGAAGATGAGATTACTGCCACCATTGAGGTTTATCGTTGGAAACAGGGAAGAGCGTTCAAGGACCTCAGGTTTTTTTTTTTTTTGCACTTGGTTCCCTAATTATACTTCTATCAGTAAAGCAATCAAATTTAGGCCTTTTGAACACTTACATACCGACAGTACTTTGAAGCCGATAACATTTGTGAAGATTTCAGTTACTGTTGTTTCTCTGATCCATAGGTCCAATAAATCGATCATTGTTTCTTGAAAATTTAGACCCATTTTTTACATATGAAAATATGTCAATGAATATACATATCTCTGACAATTCATGTTTATTACCAATGTCCTTCTAGCGAAGTATTAGTTCCAGAAAAGGTACACGAGTTTAGGAGTGTCCTTTTTGATTTCCCTTGATATAGGACTATATGAATACTTATTAAGGTATAAATGTCATACTTTCCTGTAACAAAAGGTTTACATCTACTTTGTTGTTTGGCTGATGCAGGTTGATAAGAATCAGTTTTAACAAAATCCTTTCATACATTTAGCAAGGAAAGAAAGAAGGAGCTACATTTTTAACTGGTGGTAAATCTGTTGGTGAGAAGGGATACTACATCGAACCCACAATATTTACCGATGTTAATGTAAAATCCTAACAATTTTTTGTTTCTTCGTATTTTTGTGCATTACTTTTTAGTTGTAACCATGCATTACATCGCAAGAGTTGTTGCTAAATCACACGAGCTTTGATTTTCATCATGTTTGATTTACTGTATTTGTTTGCTAGGAGGACAATCTAATAATGAAGGATGAAATATTTAGACCTGTAATGTCACTCATGAAGTTCAAGTAAGTTTACGCACCCTTCCGTCTATTCAAAGTTTACACCTCAACACATGTTTACAAATGACATAGCTCCGATCACACCTCAACACATGCATGCACACCTAAAGACATCTCAGCTCCCTATCCTAGCACCAGTTCTTGAAGCTTGGTAAATGAAAACTTATTGCATCTTGCATCTGTTTTTATAGTTTAGATTTAGCTATATCTCTCATCTGTACTTTTCATATATACTGAACTACTCATGTATGAGTTTGAGAAAAATGCAGAACCTTTAGAATTTCTTGATAAGTAAGTAAAACTCACAAAATGCAGAACCTGTACCTGCTGATCCATGAACGACTGTTGTTTGTTTTGACAAATGACACAGTTGTCCGAGGGCGTGCATTGGAATTCTCTCTTCCTCCCTTTCTCATAACAAACCCCATCAAACGTAACGTCGGTACCCCTCTCTCCCTCTCGCTCTCAAATCAAACGAAGGTTCTGGTTTGATTAGGGTGTTATCTCTTGATTATGAATCTGAAACCATGGTTTTTAATCATACAGTGTTACTGAATCTGTGTTTTTTTTTTGTTTGTTTGATTGAAGGAGTAGAAGTTGGTTAAAGAGAACAACGATCAAAAATGGTGGAGAAGACTAAAATGCGGAAAGAATTTGCTACCCCCCAAGTGGGAAACCTGAAACTATTGTCTCAAATTGAAGGAAAGGTGTGCATCCATGTAAAAAATCTTGTTGAGTTAATTTTTGGTGCACCTGTCGATTGAGTTGCCAATTAGACTTGCACAGTTCTTCAACCCTTGGTTTAGGTTAGTATTTTTGATATTCTGAACCATAGTAAGATTTTAAAATATTATTGATCCTTGTCATTTTCTTTATGTGCCATTAATTATTAAATACATCTTCACCTAATTTAATGGTCTTGAGAATATCTTATCAAAATTCTTTTTTACTGTAATATGCAAGAGTCTTGAGCAATGATGTCAGACGAAAAAGTAATATCAATATCAACAAAGAACTGACGAGACATGGTCTCTAGCAAAGGCTGAAGCAGCTAGGATATAATCGAATTTTCGTCATCGAAGGTAATATTTTCGAGTTTGAAATGTATTTTCGATCAATATGTACTAATGTGACAGAATATATTTTTTAACCAAGGGGTTAAAGTTGCAAAGTAAACTCAAGTGAGAACTTTCTCTCTGTATGTTCAAAAAGTATGTTAGAAGATTACCCAATGAATTTAAGAATCTTTTATCCCTTTTGTTTTGTTGAGTTTTACAATGAAGAATTTTATGTTGGGTTAACTATACAGTTCCTTTAGATGAAATGGTTTTATGTACAATCTTATTTCAACAACTTGAGATGTGGTTTAAATATGATTCAGGTCTGGCTTGGTTTCTTTTGTTTGTGGAGATTGGTCTATGCCATTGCCGAAGGTAGTTAACATCAACCCAAACAAGGATAGCTTGGTTGCTGATGTTATGACACCGTGTTTATGGAACCGGCAGAACCGTGATTTTCCTTTTGAATCATTTTATTTTTGAGTAAACCCTAATCTGTATCTGTATCTATACGTTTTTGTTAGGTATGAGATCGGAAGATAGCCCGTAAATACTAAACTCTCGAGCAACAAAACAGTTCGGAGAGTTAGGGTTGGTGTGTGAAATGTGAAATGGAGAGCTCGTAGACCCGATACAGGAAATTACTATGGTGAAGTGAGACTGTTACCAGGAAATCCCGTATTCTTGATGTCGGTTACAACACATCTCATAACGAGTTGGTTAGAACTCAAACTTTGGTTTAGGGATGCTGATTGGGTGTAAATGAAATGTTGGTTATGATGCTCCTTCTTTTGTCCAGTGTATCTATTGGTCTTTCTTTTGGATTGGCGTTTGTGTTGTGGCTGGGGTTTATTTTTAGTGACACAGTCATAGATATTTCACTGAATCTTGCAGTGAGCTACCTTGCTTACTTCACTGTAAGATTCTCTTCAGCATTATTTTGCAGTTCAAATTTGTTTTCAGCATAAAGTCCATTTATGTTCCTTCTAAAGCAATTCCATGGTTTTTTTTCCTTCACAAAAGGCCCCAAACCAATCTTAGATTATAATTTTTTTTTGAGAGGTTTACAAACCTGTGTAAGTGTTATATTGATTGCTTTGGTTATGTTGTTATAACACGTATTGTGTTTTTTATGCTAGGCTCAAGATGGCGCTGGCGTGTCAGGTGTTTTGACAGTGATGACTTTGGGGATGTAAGTTGAATATGCCACTGAAGTCACAATTTCAGATAATCAATTGTATTAATCCAACATTGTATAAATGTTCTTATTATGGAGTTAAAATCTTGACAGGTTTTATTCTGCAGTTGCTAGGACTGTTTTTAAGGGTGAAAGCCAACATAGCTTGCATCATTTTTGGTAAGCTTCTTATATGTTTTAAGCATATAAGGTATTGTTTCAACTTTTTAGAGCCTCTTACCAATTTAGTTTTAATAAAATTGTTGCATATTAAAGAAAAGAAGTTTTTCCAAGTATATGGATTAATATAAAACAAACTTTTTGGAATCATATAATATCTAATTGTTTGGACCCTTGCCTTTTTAATATGTAACCTTTTGTAACCGAACCTAGAACTTTTACCTTGATGTACATTGATTGGTTAAGAGACAAAAAAACTTGCAATCTGTATGGGTAGGATGTTTCTTAGAACTATATTAGAGTGACTCAGGAACAACCCGCATGTGTCTTGACATGAACTTGCAACTTCCAAAACTCGAGCCTATTAATGTTATTCATTTATCCTTCTAATATCATGAACCGGGTGTGTTTTTGTGCCATAAAGTATACTATTATTGGATATTCGGAGTTCTAAAGCTAAATAAATGAGAAATATAAAAGTTAAAATCAGGCTCATACGGGAGTTACAGTCGAGTAGAAGCTTTTACTGTAATCAAGTGTAAGGGATTAGGGGGCCAAAATATATATGCGATCTGTGCCACTATTTCTTATTTCCTAATGCTCTTCTCAGTGAAACAAAAAATGGCGCGGAAATGCAGAGACAGGAAGACTTTCCAGAAGTAAAAACAGAATTTCAGGTAATTCAATGATATCTCATATTACTTTGCATACGCTGAGCTCTGCTCCAGTTTAATTGTTTGCAAGTTCAAATCATTTCCCGATCTTTGTGACTTTCAGGAAACGTTCTTAAAGCACACTAGTTCAATCAGCAAGTGTCGTTTTTCTTCTACATTGTTATGGCCCTATGGGACTCATGTCTCAGACATGCTTAATGTGGCCGCCATAGGTTGTACTGAGTTGTGTAGTGATAACAACAACAAACTGCTTAAGTTGAATCTATTAGTAAGTATTGCATAGTGGATACCTATATTCATATATAATACCATGTGTTAAGGTTGCATCTTATATTTTCATCATGAATAATATTGAGAAAATTAAAAAAAGCCTCATTGTTGTTATTGTTTTGCAAGGATCCTCTGTTAATTGATCGAACTACAAAAAATATTTTGGTACCTGATCTCTGTGCTCACTTAAAAACCCATTTGTTTTTTTCTCTAATGGATGATAAATTATTTCATGCATTTCAGTCAACGACTTGGAAGCTGGCAGAAATTAGTGGGAAGGGAATGAGGTCTAGCAGACAAGTTCAACCACATCTCACTCGGAGGAGCTGCTTACAAGGCGTTTCTAGAAGACAAGGCACTCCCTGGAGTTCTCGCTCTAGAGGATAATTATTATTCTTATTATTGATGATGGTGACCTGTGGAGGCTGTTTGGTAAGTGAATATTTGTGAATATCTACTTAGGCTGTATTTGGAAGGGTAAAACAGTGAAGTAGTTTATTAGTAAAAGCTAGTTTGGGTAGTTGAGTATTAACACTGGTAGAAAGTGTAAGAGAACGACTTTCCTTAAGTAGAGATACGAATGCACCGTTCAAACTCGATGCCCAAAATATATATAGAACTAAGATTGTCCAGCATATATATATGCAACCCCTTCACTCTCCAATATAATAAGGTAATTTTTTTTTTAAATAAACAAATGTCTATCAAGAAATAGAAGAAATGATTAAATTGATGTAGTGGTACCGTCTTCTGGTCACTTCTTTGAAGTGTTAGAAAGTTCCAATGGATATAAAATGGCAAGTACTGTTGTATATGGATTTTTATTAGATGTTTTCAATCATTCTTGAGATTAGCAGATTAGCAATGTTTATGTTAAAATTCTAATCAGCAAAAACAACTAAAGATCATAGTCTAAGATAGACAAAATTGGCATTAACACAAGAGATTTAACGTGGTTCGGCTGCGAATAGCCTACATCTACGGGTAATGAGACTTGGAGTTTTTATTGATATCTCTGGTTACAGTTGATAGTCAAGAAGAAGAAGCCATCAATCTGCCAAAAAGTCCCCCTCTTTCTCACTCAAAAATGGCATTTAAAGGTACAAAAAAGATAATAATTACTAAAATGCCCTTCGCCATATGTCATCAAAGTTCGCCACGTGTCGATAGAGATTCGTCTAAGCTCGTCATGTGTTGAAGAGGATTCACCATATTTCACCATGTGTCAATGGGATCCGCTACGCGTCCCTATTGATCTTATCTTCAAAATGACCTCTATACAATTTTAGTGCGGGCAAAAGTTGATGCGGACATGAGTTGGAGCGGGCAAGGGCTTCGGGACAAACTACGGGCATGAGCTTCGGGCAAAGCATAACGGGCAAGGATGATCGGGCCTGGATGGTCGGGCACGGATGATCGGGCATGGTGGAGCGGGACAATAGCGGAGCTTTAGCAAAGCTTCGGACAGGAGCGATAGCATAAAGATGACTTGAGCGGGAAACAAATGTATACAAATTTCACCACTTTCGGACGACGTGATTGGATGGTTCAAATGCTTAACTTGAGCGGGAATGATTGTTCTTTGCTTTGAACTTGAGCTTGAATTGTTTGTGGCAGAAGGATGTGAGAAAGGGCTTGTGTCGCTGTTGGGCTTCAGACTTGAGCGGGTGCGCTCCTGCTTGCTCAATGTGGAGCGGGAATTCAGTCAAGCGTAATATTGTTCTTCAGCGGGAAAGCATGATTTGAAATGTAAGAAAGAAGAACTATGAGCTTGGAGCGGAACAAGTGGGGTCATGCAAAGTGGAACGGGAATTGTTAACGTCACTACAGGAAATGATGACATCATTCCGGGATGTAATTGCTGACGTCACTTCGGGAAATGATGACGTCATTTCGGTTCAAGTTGCTTCGGTCTATGTTGGGCTTCGGTCTAAGAATTCTTGGATGGGAAACATCATTTTGGTACTAACAAGCAATAGGGAACAAAGTGTCGATTTAATGAAATTTATCACTTCCACTATACTCAAATTTGTGAGATACCGTGTTTTGTTTAATGTTGACTGACGTTCAAGGTCCATGTCTCAGGCTGGCCTGTATTTCATCAATCAAATATATATTCCAGTTCCCTCTAAATTTATATTGACGATGATGAAGTGAGAAAAATAGCTTTACCTAACTACGAGAGATAAGTGCGTAATATTCATGTGTGGTTGATGATATCTAGGCTAATTTACACATTGTTCTCATCACCGTAGAAAACAAATTCATCAGAACGGAAAATTTTGCATTTTCATTACTCACTCATTTTTTTGGCTCTTTTTTCTTATGTTTTTAGTTGCTTATGCTCATACCTTGGTCATAGATTATTTCGGCTTAGTTTTTTTATTTTTAAATTATAAAAATTGATTAACCAAGAGATGTTGTATATGTATTCTAAAATATGGCAAGACTAAGGGTATTGTAGTGTTACCTTTATTAGTAGACTTCAAATCTAGACTTACCAATTATCCGTAGAGTACTGATGTTGGCAATGTCATAAACTACTTACTGATCTCAAATGTTGGTGTTTCAAAAATATATTCTTTAAAAGGATTTCTTAATCTCCAACACTTTAAACAGTACATACTTCCTTAATTTGGTTCCAATTGTTAATCTACTAAATGATAATTGGTGTTGTTATTACACACTGCAATTTTAATTGGGACCTTTTCTAGGATAGGTGCGGGACGAAGCCCCGCCTCACTAAATGGGGGTCAATTCCTATCATACCAGGATCTCAATAGTGCTACATGGCGTGCCCAACATGCAAAATAAAACACGTGTACTAGAAAGGTAAACATGGTGCAATATATGCGCGGTCATGGTAAAGAAACCAATACCATAATAATAAGTAGAAGTATTTTAATAATAAAAGTCCACAATATATACATATTGTATGTTATACGAAACTAATGAATGCTTTGTAACTTCTACATACCTCAAGTTTTTGTACATGAATGTGAGGACACTGGTATTATCACAGAAAAGGGCCATCTTGCGGAGATAATCGTAGACAACATTAGAATAAAAAAATGATGGCATTACCAACGGTGAATATACATGTAAACACTAAAATTTCAAATATGTATTGTTTGTTAAAAGAAAACATTCTCCTAAAAGATGTATAAAACCAAGCAGATTGCGTAGAGGAGGTACTAAATATAATAGGAAAAACAATGGTCTTCGGAATTATACTTGAAGAGATGAACTCTATCTATCAGAGTCTATATGCACATGAACTTTACAAATTGCAAAGTAAAAGTTCACATACGATGGCCTCGACTCCAGTCAAGAATTTTTTTGTGGGATTACTATAGTAAAAGTGAGCAAAAGAAATTGAAAAAAATAGATCCTGAACACCTCATCAATTTGGAAAATATGGATACAAGTGTCACGGTATCGATTATGTTTCATATCGTTGATTCTATTCCTATTAATTGTGTCATAGCGTTTATTATACTCCAATTGTTTCATAGCTTTTTTAGTACGTGAACTTGATGAATTCTCACATAGTTTTATAAGGAAGTCATGGGAGAGTCATGGAGTTCATTGTGGAGTAGACGCAATCTGTTTCATTGGAAAATTATGGTCATTCCCGTTCAAATTATTTATGTTGTATTACAATAACATCTCTTACATCGAGTAACAATAGTTGTGATATGATAATAATCCAGGCAACTATAACCACTAATAAAAATCTCTCACAATGTTATGCAAATTAAGGGGCATTCTTTTCTTTTAGAATTCATGGATTGTCATACACAAATAAAAAAAAGTAAAAAGATTGGTGGAACAAAAAGATGATAAAATTAAAGTTTCATTTGATTCAATGACCACGAGGATATATAAGTTGGAAAATTAGAACAAAAATCTGCTCAATTACATCGACCTGAGGGGCGGGTGGAAGATCAAATTTTAGTTGGTTTTATATTTATTTATTTTCTTCTAATTTTTAGTAGATCAGGGTTTGTCGGATTCAAATTATTAAGGATTTTTTTCGAGCCCCATAAATAAATTTTTATCGTTGGTTAAGATAGGAGGGATACGTAAGGGTTTCTTGCAGCGAGAAACTCAAGAAAGGCTTCACACGGGCAGTTAGAAACATGTTTGAATTTTCTTGTTAACATCTTTTTTGACGGAAAGCACTTCATACGCTTTACACTATTTAAAGTTGGTAATCTATTTTATTTTAATATCGTGTTTTTTTGGTGTCTCTAATATTATATATTGATATAACTATATATAGTGGGTGTGATCTTTTATTTATCTACAGGGAGTTGGAACCTGGAAGAGTAGTTGAGTTGGCCGTTTGATTTTTAACGTGATTATATGATTTCTGAAGAGAAATATATCAGTGCATTTCCTTGATTACATTATCTTCGACGGGAAACACTTCATATGCTTTGAATTATTTAATTAGACTTCGCTATCTATTTTATACTAATATCATTTTATTTTTTTAGTGTCTCTAATGTTAAATATTGATACAACTATACAATAAGTGTGGTTTTTCATTTAATACGATGAAGTCTGAAGGAGCAATTAAGCTGGCCGGTAGATTCTTAACGCACGTATAAGATATGGTACGTAAGGCAGGTAAGGAATGCATAGCTGGTGAAGTACAAATAGGATTTGGCCGAACCGGAAATCATTGGGTTTTGAGGTAGAATATTATTATGATTTTTTTCTTTACTTTTAAGTTGCAAAAATTGATTAACTAAGAGATGTTGCATATGTATTCAATCCTAAACTCAACTAATTGCTTTGTTGGGATTTCCCCATTTTTGATAGAACCCCTACAAACTCTCCAGGTTAGTTCACCTCTCAAAATTATGTTCCCCTCTTTTCTTTTTTACTCACTTGGTTGAAATCTATAGTTGTAATCAAGTCCAATTTGATATTTTTCTTTTGTGTCTTCGGGATTTTAATGGTTTGAGAAATTGTTGTTGATTAGTTTATGATGTTGTTTAGTACTGTAGGGGGAAGTTCTAAAGCGTTTCCCGGAACAGAAAAGCAAATAACAGACTAATAAAATCTAAAAGATAAGGTATACTAAAGTACTTTTTTTCTATTGAAAGAAGTGGAAAGAGCGAAATATAGTATTCGATTTTGGTGAATTAGGCTCATAGATAAAACATGATGGTCTTTGTCACCTCGAGAGTTATCTTCGTTACAGAATTCCTTGGACAATATGCACAAAAAAAAACTAGCAGATTTTTTTTTTGCAACTTTACAATCGACATTACAACATGTTACTAATTGTGCTCATATATAAAACAAAATCATGTTTAACTCATATCTATTCGACATCTTTGCAGCGTTAATGTACATTTCAGAGTAGTAGCAAAAAAAACTCATCAGGGAGGTGTTAAGGAGTCACACACTTACTGAAGACTAACAAATTTTTTGTATGGTGTCTTTCTTTTTAACTGAAGACAAACAAGTTTTTTGTTTGTCTATATCTAACAAAATATTCCTTATAATAATGGGTATTGTGACAACCATTTTTGGTGGTCAATCACAACCAAATACTTAAGTTGTTTTTAAAAATGATAATATTCCAAGTGAAATTGATACAAAAAGATTATAATACAGGGAATCATCACTCAAATATAAATGAAAAACAACTCAATATATAATGTGGTTCAGCTAATAAGCCTACATCCACAGGAAAATTCAGTTTGTTATTTATCAACACATATTTTGTACACATGGTCATATAAAGAATTAAGATAATTTAGTTTAATAGAGTTCTTAACCTCGTCTTAGCTTTTTCCCCTTCTTGAATTTCCTTCAGAGTCTTCTCCTTCTATTTTTTGTTATCCCCTTCTTTCTATTTTGGGGTTGGTATTTATAATAAAATATGATGGGTCCCTCTTTCTCATTCCATCTTATCTTTAATCTGCTTGATCTTATCTTTGTCTTTGGGCGCAACTCATCTTATTCCATTAGTAATGCTTCTTACTAGTTCCGCTTGCTGATGCGCAACTTCCCTTTAGATTGAATATTTATTGGTCCTTTGTCTTTATTATGTGGAGGTTGGCATGTGTGACGTTTGGAACTTGACGTGGAGCATATTTACTCTTGCATGATTAAAATTTATAGCGCGCGCGTATCAGGGCGCATATGCCTATGGAGCGCAAGAGATGGCTAGATGATTATGGGGCGCAAGAGATAACCAGATGATTATGGGGCGCAAAAGATGGCCAGATGATTGTGGGGCGCAAGAGATGGCCATATGATTGTGGGGTGCAAGAGATAACCAGATGATTATGGGGCGCAAGAGATGGCCAGATGATTGTGGGGCGCAAGAGATGGCCAGATGATTGTGGGGCGCAAGAGATAACCAGATGATTATGGGGCGCAAGAGATAACCAGATGATTGTGGGGCGCAAGAGATGGCCAGATGATTGTGGGGCGCAAGAGATGACCAGATGATTGTGGGGCGCAAGAGATAACCAGAGCGCAGATGATTGTCTTGGCTATTGATGATACTTTTTCTTGTGTACTCTCCACGTGTCTTGCATGCATTAATTTAGTATGACTTTTCTGCTCCCGATGTGTAATAAATGTTTTATAGCTGTCTTTCTTTATTATTTATTTTATTCTTGGTACTTCTCGGTGTAACATAATATGATACTTTCTTCTTATGATGTGAACACGTGGAACTGATGAATTATGTCCTTACAATTTCCCCCTTTTTGTCTTTTGGATTTCTCTCCCACGTGCCTAGAATTTAAAAAGGCAAAAAATAATGATGACCGTTGGGTTTTGTGCCCCTAATAAATTTGAATTTCGACGGTTTCATACGTTTTCAAGAAGACACGCCGTCTGGATTCACGCCTTTTGAATTCCTTTTTACAGTGGTGTCAGTTCACTGGTTTAGTATTTAAGAGGAAGTTTTGTCATTTTTCTCATTACTTTTCGATTTCCAAGCTTGTAGCTGATAATATGAGTTTTGCCGGAGTAAACCTGCGTTAGGATGCTTTAGGGTTATTGATATTGAGAATACATGAATGTTGAGTATGATTTGATTGATAACATGTTGGAAGATGGAAGATGAACTCTCTAACCAACAAGAGAGGTTTAATTCATCATGGATTTCTCAAAATCCATGGAAAATAATTAAAGAAAACAACAAAATCAAACCCGATAAGTCGTGACGATCAATCGTCACTCCAAAGTGTTTCTGTCCGCGACTGTTCTTGAAGTTATCTCCGTATGTGTCCCTGTACGTCTGTCTGGGAAGTATATCTCTGTATGCGAGGGGATCTCGGCTCTATCTATAGAGCTTTAGGTAACGACCAAACTACACTTTCCTAATCTCATTCAAATTCTAAAAAACAAAGCTTCAATCTCTTCCATTCATTCATAATATCAACGGAGGAAAACATCCAACTAATCCTTCTCTGTTGCTGGCAAGAACTAAGAAGCGGTGAGAACCCTGGATTGTCGCTCAAGATTTGTTCCCTGACTTCTCAGCAAAAGACTTTCCCAAAATCATATAAAACTCCAAAACTTGTTAACCAAGCACCGTGTACAGTCCGTGTTTTGCAAGCTACAACAAAATTCCATCACTGACTTGTTCTCGAACCCATTAACCATCAGCCACCAGTCCATAAACTCAAACCCATTATTAACTGACTTGAAATGCAACCAAACTTCATCATCGATCACTGCACATCTTCCATCATCGCTGTTTAACTCTTCAAACACCACCAGTATCAGGTTCCATCAACCAATAGCCACAGAAGCATCACCATCACCGAGTTCTTCTCATGTTCTTTAACATTGTCTGCAGCATCGTCTTCTATCACGACATCATCATTATACCCTCACTGCCATTACTTCCAGCATTTCCTCCATCTCGATCACTACAGCCATACACTCCATCATCGACTCATTGTTGTTGACATAACCCAATCATCACCGAACATCCATTAATCCCTTTAAACCCATCGATCGGACACCACCATCCCTGATCTTCATCAACCACCATGATTAACATGATCTTCTTCTTCTCACTGTACCTGTAGCATCAACAATAAACTATCCTCCCGGCAGTTCTTCTCATTAATCAAATCCAACAGAAGCCATGCTTCATTTCATCTGGCAATACCCATCACCGAAACCATCAATAGCAGTCGAAGTTCTTCACACCAAAACAGCCGGAGAATATCTAACCTAGATTCGTTGTTTGGTGAAGAAAAGAGAAAGGTGTCCCTTATCATATTAACAGGTGCTCTTATCACTTAAATGAGTGACAGCCCTTAGTAGAATAGCCGGTGCCAACTATAGTTCACTTGAAATGACCAATTTTCCCTTGAATTATTGTTTCTTATAACTTTTTCATACGAAGTCGGAATGACCTCGTTCTCTCGTCGTCGGCTTCGTAATGCAATTCTCTACAAGATAGAGGGTAGAAATCCTGGAATCGAGTGAGATCCACTGGGTCTTTGGCAATTCTTCTCTTGTAAAGCTCTATTTCACTTGTTTCAGAGATGTAACCTAATAAAACACATAAAATACAAAAGTAATACTAACACACGGTAATTCACATAAAATCTAGCAAATAAGTATAAGAAAATGATACCTAAAATGTATGAATTATGCACTTATCAAATTCCCCTACACTTGCCCTTTGCTAGTCCTCGAGTAAACTACAAATCTAAACTAATCTAAAATACAACTCCATTTCGTTGAGAAAACGGTTACACTTAGCATGTGTAACAAGCCTTTAAACCCCTAGGTGTCCCTAGTGGACGAGTTTTGTCTCGTGAGGGTTTACAAGAGATTTACCCACAAAACCTACTCCAACTTCTAAGTATTCCAAAGCACCTGCATCCAAAGAGCTACGAAGATATAAAGTTTCTGCACACTAACAATAAGAAGTTAGAAGTATAAAGAAAATTATTCTCATGCTTAACCCTTGAGTTAGGAGAAAACCACCAAATAAAAGAATCCAGGTTCGAGAGCGACCGAATATTTCTGCCTCACCAATAGGGTTTTATGAATTTGACACTCAAAAGATGCACTTTATGGTTCTCACATGTGTGCAGGCAGGAATAAAGATAAAAATCCTATACATGTTGAATGGTAGGAAGGAAAGGTAACCTTCCGAATCATTTGAAGATGTTATCCCATAGAAAGTGGGACGAAAAAGAACCCCTTGTTTTTATAATGACCTCTAAGAAAGGAAATCAACCACTATACAAGGATGGGAATGCTTACTTACCTTCTCATCCGATCGGCAATCAACACCATTCTCACAACATCCAATAGAAACGTCTTCGGTCTCAACTGTAGATGATGAACTCTTTGAACTTTGTAGAACCTTGACAATTTGTAACTCTTTTTCTTAATTTCTTGTTGATAGAAACTCCTGTATAGATTTCTTTTTCCCCACGGGCTCATTGATTGAATACCAGAAACAAATATACTAGAACAATGATAAACTTCTTCTTTTTTTTTTTTTTTTTTTTTTTTTTTTTTTTTGATAAGAATGAATAATGAAATTACTATGGCCGTGGGATAAAGACTTTACCACTTGATTCTTCTCAACTTGTGTTGCCTTGATATCATAAATTTCAATAACTCACATCTTTTGATTTCTTTCGCTTTTGTTCATAAGTCTTCAACATGTTTAATTGTGTTGTTTCTTTACTTGAATATGAATTTTCTCTTTCTTAAACAATTGCTTTTACACCTTCACTGTTTTCAACTTTTCTTTAGATTTTTGATGTTCCGCTCGTTGATGATGATATGTTTATATGGACCTGTTGTTGTCGAGAGAATGATGCCAACTGCAAACAAGACTACAAGATAAAGTTAGCAATTTTGATGACACCCTCATGATTGATAGAAATAGCACTCAAGAGATCAAAAAGTAGTGCTGAAATAGGTGCGAGGTTAGGTAGCTCATCATTCTACCCGGAATTTACGCAGATGAAACACTCTAAACGGATAATTGAAGGTTTGGTGCCTCACTCATGGGTATTGAATGATCAACTCTTCTAATACTTTATTCTCTACCGGCAATTTAAGTCCATTTTTGTCAGCTCTAGCCTCTCAACAACTAAGCACTCCGAATATCGTTCTCTAGTGCTTTTAAGTTCAGTTGTTTCGGATAGAACTCCGTATGTAAACATAGCTAGAAGTATACTAAGTGACTCTAAAATCTCTAAAAGTTGAAGGTTTTCATGCAAATGTGTGTAAAAAAATTTAAAAATTCTACTTAAAAACCTATATGTTTAATTACTCCCCCACACTTAAACTTTACATTGTCCTCAAAGTAAATTGATTCTTCCAATGTAAAATCAAGATGGGAAATCCTAACATGATATGAAAAGAAAAACCAAAAGAGAAGGATAGAAATACAAAACCAATGGGTTGCCTCCCATTTAGCGCTTAGTTTAACGTCTTTAACCCGACTGTCTGGTCGCCCATAGACCAATAATCTGAAAATTTGGGGATCCACCCATAGAACAATCTGCATTGCAAATATTAACTTCACACAAACATTAGTACAAGAAAATAATAGTGAAGTTATCACTTGATAGAATTTTCCCCCACACTTAGTCTTTTCTACACTTGGAAGTGGATAAAGAACATAGAATTCGGGAACTTCTATAGACTCCTCTTTGCTAACCTGCATAGTATGAGAATCAAGTACTTCCAGCAACGGATATTTAGAAGCAAAGTAATTTTATAGTACTTTTGAAGCACGTACATTCAAGCCAAAACGAGGTAAAGGAAAATGATCAATAAAAAAAAGTTCAGTCAAACCTTTTAAAGTCGCTTGAATTATGGGATCCTTATCTTTTTCAAAAATTTCCAATGAATTACTTACCTCTTGTGTATTGTGGTCCTCTATCAAACTTTCCAACCTTTCTTTATTAGTTTCTGCCTCAACAAGAATCTCGGCATCAACATTATTAATATCATCCTCGGCAAGTTCAGTTGAGTCTTCCACACTATTGCTCAATTCAGTTTCATTCTCAACATACTCCTCTTCATTTTCAGACTCACCGTAATAAGAATCTTCATCGGTTTCCCAACCTTTTTCAGAACGTCGTTTAAATTCCATACGAATGGTCCTACTAATTTCTTCCAGAAGCTCTTCCGGGGCTCCGTCATCTTCCAACTTGAATAGTTTCTGAGCAAGTTTTCTGACATTCACACGCTTTCCACCATTAACTATAATAGAATCTCTTGCATACAACTCTTCCCTTTGAATGGGTGAATGATCATTATTAAGATCAAGAGTTGAGTTAACTACACAATCAAAAATCAGATTTGGAGTTGGAATAATGATAGGCACATTTTTGTGTCTATATTGCACCCGAATATCTGCTTCGATAGTACTCGATTTTACACTTATTATGTCTTTTTATGTCTTTCTAGGTATTTTTGAGAAATAAACATTTGCGAAAAAATTGGCTCGAAAAGTGTTAAAGACACCCGGGAAAATGGATTAAGGCACCCACACTTTGGATTGGGAGCACCCCCTTTACATTTCAAAAATCCGAGTTTGGTGGGAAAGAAACTCATCTCGTGAAGAAACTGATGTCAACATTGTTTACGTGTTTTTGGGGATATTTTGTGATTCTATTTGACCCAAAAGACTACAAGAGTCCAAGACCAACTCAAACACTTCAATTTGGAGGGATTTACGCCAGAGAATATTGCCACAGCCGTGTACCTGGACGGGAAATACAATTCCGGCTAGGAATCGAATTTACAAAGATTTGGATAGGTTTTAAAGAGTTTGAATGGGTTTGGAAG
>JAJJMC010015859.1:9816846-9865105 GCA_023531435.1 Papaver californicum
TATTCATAGAAGGACAGAGTTCAGGTGTTAGAAATAGCATGATAGCTGTCACCACATCTTGGAGTCTATCTTGACCATATCACTTTCTATTTTACTTTTGTAATTTTGTGTTTCTCTAAGTGATTTGGTGGGTCCCAGTATCGAATTGTTATCGCCGTCGGGATGAAGTTTAGTGTGTTGAGATCAAGCCCCAGTTAGAAAAAATAATGAAAAAATGAAAAAAAAATGATATTGTGTTAGCATTATGTGTGTGTTTCCCCTGTCTCCGTCGCCTAAGCAAGCGTGGAATGCAGGATCCATGGGAACTTTCATGTGCTATAAAAAATTAAAAATCAAAAAGAAAAAAAAAGAAAAATAAATAAATATATTATTTAGCATTTTAATAAAAATATGTGGGTTCTCCCTGTCTCCGTCGCCTAAGCAAGCGTGGAATGCAGGATCCATGGAAACTTGTGTATATTCTAGTTGAGTTAGTAGTAGTAGATTGAAAATAAGTGGGGAGTATCTCAATACATTAGGTTTCATCTTGGCACCGACCTTCAGACAGATATGGGAAACACCGTTCACCTTAGTCAACATGTGCAACCTTCATATTTCTATGTCCATCTTCTAAATCTTTTCATGTGATTAATTGGGATAGATTCTGAGTCTTGTGGTTGAACAATTATCTGAGTAGAGCTCTGTTGTCTTATGAATTTTAGTATGCTTGTGTAAACACTCGTGTACAACAATTGGACTAATATAGGGTAATGATTCCCATAGCCGATGAGTTGAGTAAACCAACTAAATAGCTTGTTTAGTGTCTATCCTTAATCGTTCACGAGTTGCTAAAATCTAGAGTAAAGGTTTTGTGGGTATACCTCTTGTAAACCCTCACGAGACAAAACTCGTCCACTAGGGACACCTAGGGGTTTAACGGCTTACTGCATATGCTAAATGTAGTTGCGATTCCTGCGAAAGTGAGTTAGGATTTTATTTTATTAGTTTGCTCGAGGACTAGTAAAATAGTAAGTTTGGGGGTATTTGATAGGCACATTTTTGTGTCTATATTGCGCCCGAATATCTGCTTCGATAGTACTCGATTTTACACTTATTATGTCTTTTTATGTCTTTGTAGGTACTTTTGAGAAATAAACATTTGCGGAAAAATTGGCTCGAAAAGTGTTAAAGGCACCCGGGGAAATGGATTAAGGCACCCACACTTTGGATTGGGGCACCCCCTTTACATTTCAAAAATCCGAGTTTGGCGGGAAAGAAACTCATCTCGTGAAGAAACTGCTGTCAACATTGTTTACGTGTTGTTGGGGATATTTTGTGATTCTATTTGACCCAAAAGACTACAAGAGTCCAAGAACAACTCAAACACTTCAATTTGGAGGGATTTACGCCAGAGAATATTGCCACAGCCGTGTACCTGGACGGAAATACAATTCCGGCTAGGAATCGAACTTACAAAGATTTGGATAGGTTTTAAAGAGTTTGAATGGGTTTGGAAGACTCTCTAGGGTTCCTACACCCTATATATACCAAGAGAAGACAAGAAAAACACATACACAAGCTCAGAGATCATCACCGAAGAAAACAGAGAATTCCGGCCGACTGTTCTTGCCGCAGCTCAACGGAGAAGACGAACAAGCAACGCTTACAACTGTTGCTGTTACTGTTGCGTCTTCTCTTTTCTTTCATGTTGCTTATTTCTTCTTGTAACGGCTGAACCTGTTCTGTAACGCATATACGCGTCTCTGTTCAGCTGTGTTACATCTTTTTAACCCTTGTAAACACTTTTTGGAGCAATGAAAGATTATTTTGAACATATTTTCTCTACCATGAGCTAATCACCATCACTGGGATGACGGAGGAAGCTTTTTCTCTAATAATTAAGTGGTATGTATTTAATTAATTTATTTATACAATTTATTTATGATTAATTGCCTTGATTGAAAATTGATTTAAAAGATTTTTATTAAGCAATTTCGATTCTATTAGATGGTGCATGCCTCGGATTAGGTCCCTAGATGCTCCATGCTTGTGTTATACAGTTGTTGTTTTGAAAATCTATTTTTGCAATGCTTTAGAATCAAAATAAAATGTTTTAATTGCATGATTAAAATTACTATCACTTGATTTATTGGTTAAAAAAGTGGAATCCTGAATCCTAGTTCTTCCCCATATTTTTAAAAAATCATCTTTATTTTAATCTATTTTATTTTCTTTAATTAAAATTAGGTCTGAAACTAAATCTTCACAAGTCTGAGAATCGAACCTCTTTTTACCACTATATTTTATCACATCAAGTAACGTCATCACTGGTGTAAGGATTTTCGAAGGGTTCAAAATCATTATCGTATCCCATAGAATAACGTCGCTCACGTTCCTTTCTCAAAATTCTTTTAGATGATGCAATTACTGCACCTGATACCCCTTCATCTATCAATTGCTCAAACCTTCCATCCAGTTCTCTCAAACTTGGTAGTCTTACACCGTTACGTGTGTAGAGTTTCTAAACCTTGTCTCCTCCCATTGAATAGGTGAATGATCATAATTACGATCAAGAGTTGATTTAGATAAACCATCACAAGCATAATTGTCCTCCCATCCTTGTAATTGTTCACTTACATACCTACTATAAGGAGGTTGGCATGTATGAGAATAATTAAAAGGGTACGTGCAATATTGGTCATAACCAAAGGATTGGTTGTGATTATAATCCCCGTATGGTTGGAAATTATCATAGGGTTGAGATTGAAAACCAAATTGATTACCATTATAAGCTTGATCTTGTGCACTGTACATGGGATACAAGTACTTGAAACAAGATTCTCAAAACTAGGTTAGGAAAAAAAAATCAGAAATAAAAATAAAAATAAAACAAAAGTAGAAAGAAACCAAAAAGGAATAAAAATCCGCTATGCCTCCCCGGCAGCGATTATGTGTAGAAGCGTGACCTAGGTTTAATCCGAGTGGCACTTTACGCCGGATTGCTTAGAATAACCTCAAATCACAAAGACCATTGCTTTCATTGGGTTAAACTTGAGTGGCGCTTGCGCCAAGTTATTCGGTGAAAAGGATTCAAAGAGTGGCGCTTTGCGTTTTTTGATGATAATAGGAGTTTTGCCGGAGTAAACCTACGTTAGGATGCTTTAGGGTTATTGATATTGAGAATACATGAATATTGAGTATGATTTGATTGATAACATGTTGGAAGATGGAAGATGAACTCTCTAACCAATTTTCTTTATCTCTGATATTCGTTTTAATTAATTTGCTTTAGTAGAATTTAGTTATAATCACAACCAAAACCCCCCTGTTTACATAAGTAATCGAAAGTAATTAACAATCACCTGCCTCTCTGTGGGAACGAACTTGTTCTTATTATTATACTCTAATATATATTTGTGAAGTAAGAACTTGAATTATTTTGGTTGATTAACGACACGACCACCTGTGCATCCCAGGAGAATTCGTAGTCTTGCTCCTCCTCCTCCTGTTAGATCTACTACCAGAAGTGACTGGTTTCATGAGCTTCTTAGCTTTAAAAATATGGACATGGAGGAGTTCAAAAGGAACTATGGCCTTCAGGATTTTAACGTTTCCCTTTACAACTCCCCTGAAGGAGACAAGATCTCCTTGAATATGATTCTAAACTTTGATTATTCTCCCACAAGATTGCTGATTGCTGCTGGTGCAATAGATGCTGGGTTAAGGTTGCCCTTATATGACAGTCAATGCCCCTACCAGTTTGAAGTCCTAGCTAGCCGAAGTCAGGATAAAAATAGCACCACTCGTTCAGTTGCGCAGTACAATGGAAACTGGTGGAGAATTCTGGAGGAATGCAGCATGCGCAGCGTTGGGCAAACCAACTTCACCTGTTATACACCTAATCCTGCGTACCACGTCCATTATACAGTGGAGAACTTCCATTTGTCCTACTCCGATTTCTTTGCTGATAAAAATTACATGAACAGGAGTGTTGGTCCTGGACGCACAAGAGGCGATGGAATCCATTTGCTGGCTGATATTGATGCTACGAAGATTAATCTCATTCCGGGAACGGAGGAATCTTTGGTTGAAAAGCTGCGCCGGGATCATGATTACCGGTGGTATCTTACTCCATTGGTGATTGAAGGGACTTGGATTTATAGCCAAGCTTCAGAAAACGCAGTACGGAGCCTCTAGGAACGGTTCCCCTCCTACTGTCCGTGGCTATTGAACTTCGACTGGTTTAACTTCTCTTATGGTGATATGGTAAGCAATGATTTTTTCATTTCTCGTTATCTTAAGTGTTGCGTAAGTTGTTTTTCTTAAATTTTTTTTTACGCAGCCTCCAGAAGAGAAAGAAAGTTTAAAAATTGATGTAGGCACCAAGCGCAAAGCTACTCCTCCATCTGACAAGGTACTGCTCCGTCTTATATTGACAAGGTACTTAGAACATTTGAATTGCGTGTTGCTAACTTACTTGTAAATGTTAACATGGTCAGAAGAAAATAAAGGCTACCCCACGTGCTTCTTCCAAAAAGGTGGCTAAGGCTGATCCTCCTCCTAGCCAGCCTATTTTGAGGATAGAAGGTCGTGTGGTGCAGAACGTAACTCCAATAGCTTCTCGTCCTGCTACGTTGGCTGATGTTGCAACTGAAGCCCCTCAAGCAGCGGATACTGAATCTCCTCTGGATGCGAGCTCAGTTCTTTCTTATTTTCTATCTCATTCTCCTCTGTTTCACGTCGATGATATCGTTCTTTCTGAGTTCGTGGATGATTTGACTGACAAAGAGCAGGCTGCGCCCCTAACAGAGCTGAACGGTGTTGTGATTGAGTATGCTCATGCCAGGCTGTAGACCATAGTCGAAACGGAATTTGAGCATGCTTCTTCCGAGGATGACGTAGCTGCTAACATGGAAAATCCCTCCCCCGCCTTGGTTGCCAATACTGCTGATTCTTCCCTTGAGGAAAACGCAGTAGGTGCTTTTGTGAGCGCAGAAAGGTTAGTCTCCCGTTCTTAGGAAGAAGTGTATACTGCTTCAGTTGCTAGCGGGGAAAGGGTTTCTCATAAGGAAAAATGGCAAGAGTGTCTGCGACGTTGATAATCTCGTTGGAAGAGAAGAAGATGCGTTCGACTGGTTCAAGGAGAAAAACCTGCTTCTGATTCCTAGCAACGCTCAGCCAAAGCCTACTGATTCCGCTTCTGTTGCCAAATTGCGAGCGGAAATGCGTTCCGTTCCTTTTGATACGGTGATGAAGGCTTGGTCAAAGGACAATGCAAGTGAAGCTTGCCCTTTCGACGTTGAGGTGCCCTCCACCCTTGCCGAAGTCCTTGCAGTGGCAGATGGAGCTGTATATGCCCGTCCGCAGCAGGCTCTTATGCAGGTATGTTCCTCATAATTCCTTTATTTATTGACTCTTATTTCTTTATTTCTACTCTAATGCTTATCTTTGATTTTACATCTTGCTTATAATGAGAGTTGTTCTCAGATTGCGTACAAGTTCTTCCAAGCTCGTTCACTGATGATGGAGGATAAAATCAGGAGTGCTGAGGAAGAACTTGTTGAATTCAGAGCGGAGACTGATTCATTTCGCCTTCGACTGTCGGAGGGTGGTGCTGCTGAGTTAAAGCAGGAGAATAAAGAGCTCCGAAAGCAGCTGTCTACTCTTCAAACCAAGGTTACAATACTTCATTTTCTATGTTATTTTATTTTCTTTTAGCACATATTTCTGAAATTTTTTATGGGATCAGAGGGGGATTCAAATCTTGTTGTTAAGCTTCGGGCTAGAGCCACGTCTTTACATGGGCACGCAATGAAAGTCACTGAGGAGAACGTAAAGGTCAAGGAGAATTTCAATAAACTGGTAGATGAGAGGAATAAAATTCTCCTTGCGTATAAAAAACTCTTGACGGAGTATGCATCTTCGAAAGAAGACTTTGTTAGCAAATAGGGGGAATTTGATGCTGCTATTTTATGTAATAATGAGAACGTTGCTGAAGCCATGGTGAAAGTAGGAAAATTAGAAGAGGAAAATCGAAAACTTTGTGTAAAGCGCAAAAATATCCTTGCTGAATTTTCTCGGTCTAGGTCGCAGCATGATTCCAGACATTCAAATTTTGTGGCGCAGCTCATCAAAGAAAGAGATAACGCAGCTGCAGATTCTCATGCTAGAGGAAAAGCTCTTTCGGAAGCTCAAAGTCAAGTTCGTAGCCTCTCAAATAAAATCCTTTATCGAGATATTGATATTCAGCGTTAAACACACTGAGAAGATTAATTTGCTGCGTGATAGAGGATTAGCAGATGAAGTTGAGATTGTGCAATATAAACAAGATCTCGAACAATCCACGAGAGATTATGCTAAACTTCTGAGTGAATTTGAGTTTCTTGATCTTTCTAATGACAAAAATGTCCGAGATTTACAGAAGTTTGAGTCCCTTGCTATAGGTAGTTTATCTTGTATCAAAAAGTTATTCTTACTTATTTTTTACATAGTCTAAAAATCTTTTATTTTCTATGTAGATTTTGAAGGAAAGTTTAAGAGAGCAGCTGCAAAGGCTGATGAGTCTGATAAGGAGCTGAAGAAAGTTAAGCTTTTGTCTTCTAAGGTTGAGAAGGAGCTTTCTGAAGCAAATGACAAGCTGAAGGTGGCCAATGAGCAACTTGGGGAAGCCACAGCTAAACTGGTTGAGGCGTGAGTTACTCAGATTACTTCCAAGGCGGAAGAAGCAGATGTTAATTGGAAAACTGCTGTCAAGTGCTACTCTGATGACTTGCCCGCGGCGGAGGAAAAGCTTGCGTACTGGCAGAATCAAGCTTCTTTGGATGAGAGCAAGGCTTCATTAGCTGATGGCAAGATAAAAACGTACGAGGATACGCTTATTGTTTCACGAGAGAAGATGGAGTACATGAAAGTGGAGACAAACGGGGTATTGCTCTGGCAATTAATAATACCCTTGATAGGGTTGCGAAGGATGGTTGGACCAAAACCTATCCATGCAGGGTGGTTCTCGAGCCTTCCACCTGTGCTACTCCTGATCCCGCTTCAATTGTTGACCCAGCTCCTACCCCTGATCCTGCTCCTTAAAATTCTTCTTGTATCTTGTTGCTTATCATTTTTTTTCTTGTAAACTGTGATAACATATAAATAAAAATAATTATTTTCTGATATTCTTTTCATTCCTTTGACATTTTACTTTTGTTCCTGCAATAAAATCATAAGATAAATTGATTAATGAGTATATAATTTGAAACCTCAAGGATATATTGTACCTTGGGCTCCTTGAGGGTGCGTTTTACATAGTAATTTCTCTCTGGCCAAGAGAAAATTACCTATGTGGCCCCTGTTACTTGATATAATAATTAATGCCATATAGGGTATCTCTTGTTAGCGGATGTACCCAATAGTCAACGTTTAAGACTTTTATATGGGTCTCCTATGAGATTTTGCCTTTATTTGCTTTACCCCGTATGAACACAAATTACTATACGATTGCATAGAAAATTATGGATAGTATGGTTTAAGATATTGCACATTCCAAGGATGTCACAAAACTTCTCCATCCATATTTCGCAAATAATAGGATCCTTGTACCGCAATGTCCTGTATGATATAAGGACCTCCCCAATTGGGTGCAAACTTTCCAGCTTTTTTATTCTTTTGATATTCCGGAATTTGTCGCAGTATGTACTGCCCTTCAACAAAATGGCGCAGCTTTACTTTTTTTCCATATTCACTCGCTAACTTTCTTTGATAATTCTCCATCTTTTGTAATGCAACTTCTCTTCTTTCTTCTAGATCATCCAACTTTTCAAGCATTAAATCTTCATTTAAATTCCTTTCCCATGCCCTTGTCTTGGTAGTTGGTAATATTATTTCCGTTGGTATGACTGCTTCTTCCCCATAGGTAAGTAAGAATGGTGACTCTCCTTGTGGTGTGATAGGCCCATAAAGTGTTATGAAGTTGCTCACACTATCGCTTGTGATGCCCTTCCAGAGTCTTCTTGAGATTAAGTGTAATTGTCTTGTTTGTAACTTCAGCCTATCCATTGCTCTGGGGGTAAAGTGGAGTTGACTTTCTGTTTTGGATATTGAAGGCTTCAAAAAGCATATTATTATTTTTTCCCTGCAGCTGTTGTTCATTGTCTGAAACTATTTCCACTGGGATTCCAAATCTACAAATTATGTCTTCAAACAAGAACTTGAACACATCTGAGTCTCTAATGTGCACAACTGCCCTGGCTTCCACCCACTTGGTGAAATAATCTGTTGCTACAATTAGGTATTTCCTTTTCCGTGTTCCTTCAGGTAGGGGTCCGACAATATCTACTCCCCACTTTGCAAATGGCCATGGACTAAGTATTGAATTAAGTTCTGTTGCCGGCGCTCTGATTTTTTTAGCAAAACGTTGACATTGTTCGCATCTTTTGACCATATCTTCGGCATCCTTTTGCATTGTGACCCAATAATATCCCTGCGTTTTTGCCTTGAGGGCCAATGACCGTCTCCCGCTATGATTCCCAGCGTCACCATAATGTATATCTGTTAAAATTTGATGTCCTTCTGGCTGTGATACACACCGAAGTAGTGGTCCCATGAAGAGATTTCGGTTTAAAATTCCATCCCTTAATTGATAGTTAACATACTTTGATTGTATTTTCCTTGCTTCCTTGGCGTTCGCAGGCAATATTTGTTTTAGCAAGTAATGATGCAGTGCAATCCTCCAATCTTCTTCTACGCACCTATCCTTTGGGTTTTGGGGTATATTTGCGTCATTCTTTGTGGCCGAATCCTCAAGATCTTCACTTATTTCATCTTCCACATTCTCAACTATCCATACTTTAATTGATGGTTCATAAATACATCCAATTTTGATGGCAGATGTGTTCGGATCTTTGATCATTGAGGAGATAAACGCTAATGCATCTGCATGACGATTCTTATCTCTGGAAAAATGACGAAAAATGATGTTTGGAACTTGGGTCGCTAAATTTTGCACGAGGCCTTCGTATTGAATCAAGTCTTTATCAATTGCTTGATATTTTAACTCAACTTGTCGGATTATCAATTGTGAGTCACTTGTCAACCGTACATCGGTAATTCCTAGTTCAATAATTAACCGGAGGGCATGAACCACATCCTCGTATTCTACTATATTGTTGGTGTGCTCTCCAAATTCCAAACGAAAAGCATGTATCAATCGCTCTCCCGTGGGTGTTGTTATTACAATACCGATTCCTGCCCCCTCTTTATTTCGGGCTCCATCAACTAAAACTTCCCATCTCCGAGAATTGACAGAGTCTAAAATGTCGTGAGAGTCATCCTCTTCCATTCCTGGATTTCGAAATCATTGTCTAATGGCAAATCTGCAAGAAAATCCGCTAAAACTTGAGACTTTTGAGCAGTTTGCATTTCAAAAAGAATGTGAAATTGTTCCAATTGTGCATTCCACTTTGCAATTCTCCCCACTTTTCCTGTATTTTTTAACACTGATTCTAGTGGAGCCTTGCTTGGTACTCGTACATAGTGCGTTAGAAAATATGTGCGCATCTTCTGCGTGGCAAATACCAGTGCTAATATTAACTGTTCAATCTTGGTATAGTTTCTCTCCGCAAGGTTGAAACTTTTGCTAATGTAGTAGATTGGGTTTTTCCACTTTATCATTTTTTCGTACCAGTACTGTGCTCACTGCATCTTCTGTTGCAGCTATATATAGGGCCAATATCTCTTCAGGCTGCGGTTTCTGCAATGCGGGTAAAGTCGCAAGATATAGTTTGATGTTTTGAAAGGCTTGTTCGCAGTTTTCATTCCATATAAACTTGGTTCCCTTCTTCAGAGTATCAAAAAATGGTTTGCACTTATCCGATGACCTTGCAATGAATCTATTAAGCGCTGCTAAGCATCCGTTCAGTTTCTGTACTTCCTTAACATTTCTTGGGGATGGCATATTTACGATAGCCTGTATTTTTGCTGGATCGACTTCAATTCTCTTTTCCGTAACTAGATAACCCAAAAACTTCCCTGATGTAACTCCAAAAATGCATTTCTCCGGATTGACTTTCATTTTTTGATTTGCTCAGATCTTGGAAAATCTCCCTCAAGTCTTGTAAATGATCCTTTGCCATCTTGCTTTTTACCAGCATGTCATCTACGTAGAATTCCAATGTGCGTCCTATCCAAGGTTTGAAGATTGCATCCACTAACCGTTGGTAGGTTGCTCCTGTATTTCTCAATCCAAACGACATTCTCGTATAACAATACAATCCTCGTGGAGTAAAAAACGCAGTATGCTCTTGATCTTCCTCGGCGAGTGCAATTTGGTTATATCCAGATTGTCCATCCATGAAATAAAAGGCTTTGTGTCTTTCGACAACATCTACTAATTGATCAATGCTTAGGAGTGGATAACCATCTTTTGGGCATGCTTTATTCAAATTGGTGAAGTCTATGCAGATTCTCACACCTCCAGTTTTCTTTGGGACTATGACCATGTTTGATATCCACGTTGGGTAGCGCACTTCTCGACTGAATCCTGCATCCATTAGCTTCTTCAATTCTTTTTCTATTGGATCATGATATTCAGGTGCTACTTTTCGCATCCGTTGCCGAAACGGTATGGTGCCCGGATGTATACGTAATTCATGTTGAACAATGCTTGGGTCAATTCTTGGCATGTCTCCTATTTCCACGCAAACACATCTGCATACTCTTCGAGTAATTGGATTAAATCTTGCTCCCTTTCTGGTCTCATCAGGGGTCCAATTTTAATTGCCTTTGGAAATTCTGGCGTTCCAATGTTGATGTTCTTGGTTTTCTCTACAGCCGAAAAAACAGATTTGGGGGCTCCTAAGAATGTGGGACCCCCCTTGAACTGCTATTTTGAGGTTTCACCCCCTTTTCTTGTTCCTAACTCATCTCCTTTGGCTTTAGAATCTCTTCGTTCTTCATTGCTTGGCTTGCTAGATGCGACTCCAGACAAATACTGATTTATTGTTCCTTCCTTAGCTTGGACTTTCCTTTCCTTCTTTTTTACTTTCACTTGCTGAGCTTTTTCTTGATTTATGCGTTCTTCCGTCAGAGCGCACGTTCTCCCATGCTCTGATCTCCTTTAATTTCTATTTCTCCCTGAGGTGTTGGAAATCGTAAGTACTGATGGTACATTGATGCAACCCCTTTTAACTGATAGACCCAATAACTCCAGATGATGGCGTTGTAAGGTGAAGGTGCTTCTACCACACTGAACTTGGTTGCAATCTTCAAGGGTCCAGTCATTATTTCAAGTGTGACTTCTCCTCTGGGTTTCGATGCTACTCCATTGAATCCATAGATGGTGTAGCGAGATGGCTCAAACTGATCTTCTTTCAATCCCATTTTCAGAAATGTGTCAAAGAACAACACATTAAGAGAACTTCCTCCGTCTATCAAAATCTTTGTGATATTCCAACCAGACACAGGCAGGGTGAGAACCAGAGGGTCGTTGTGAGTTTCTACTTCTTAAACTACCTCTTCTGCTGAAAATGTTAGTGGGGAAGCCATCCATTCTTCCCATGTTTTAGTGATCCTCCCTGCAACTTTAAATACTTTATGGTTGATTAATCTCTTGTGCAGCTTCCTGTCAATTGCTGCGTTCATCGGTGATGGATTTGATTCAGAAAAGGAAATCGTATTGATAGTCTGATTGTTGTGGGGGATATTAACAGCTTTCCCTTTATCAAGCCTTGAGAGTGGTGCAGGTGATTGAATGAATTCTTTTAATTCTCCAGCGTCAATCATCCCTTGGACTAGTAAAATTAAGTTTCTGAATCGATCAGTTGAATGCCCCCGATAATAATGATACTCACAATATTCTCTTGCGTTTAGAGTGTGCTCTGGTTGTCGATTTTTTGTTGGTGGCCATTGGAAGTCTGGTCTACTTTTTATTATTTTTAAAATTTCAGAATATGGAGTGTTAATTTTTGTAAACACTCGCTCCTGAAAATTTTTATTCTTTCCTTCTATTCGTGTACGCTTTGGTTTACTAGTTTCAGCTTTATTTGGAAATCTTTTTCCCGACCCTGACGATGGTTCTATTGAATTTGTTCTTTTTGCATCTCCTTGCTGTTGCGATATTATCCTTGGACATTTCCCCTGTATGTCTTGCAGTCTTGCACATGTCTCGATTATTTCTCTAAGGTGCCCTTCAGTTTTCGGGTTGATATTATGAATATCAACAAAGAGCTGACTTTTTCGGTCAGCTATTCCCCACTTGTAGTTGTTAATGGCAGCATCTGGCTCAACATCTCCAATTGCTTGGAAGATTGCATGCCACCGGGCTGTATAGTCACGAATTGATTCTTCTGGCCATGAATCGAGAGAATATAATCTATCCAATCCCGAGTCTACGAGCCTGTTGTACATATATGCTTCCAAAAAATTTCGAATCAGCTGCGCATACGAATGAATAAAACTTTCTTGCAATTTATCATACCATGCCAGTGCCAGTCCCTTCAAACTTGATGGGAAACATCGACACATTACAGCATCATTTTGCTCCCAACGCACCATGATTCGGTTGTAGTATTTCAAATGCGGGGTCGGATCCCTGGTATCATCATAGCATTCAAAAACTGGAACGTTACATTCTCGGGGCATTGGTGCAAATGCTAAATGTGGTGCCAATGGTGTTCGCCTAGCTTCCTTTAACACTTCCTCTATTCTCCCACCTTCTTTATTCTTTAGGTTTCTTATTTCTTCCCTCATTTGCTCCATATCTTCAAAGCATTTTTTCCATTGATCATGTTGTGGTCCCGGGTTTGCCCGATTCATGCTTTCTTGTCTAGGTTGCTGTGATGTGGATCTCAGTATCATTCTTTGATCTCGACTACTTCTTTCTCTTCTGCATTCGAATCTACTGGAACTTACTTCTTGTCCCCGTGTTCTGGTGGGAGCTGGCTCCGCATTTCGCTGGATTGTTTCTTTCAACGTTTGATTTTCTTTAGTTAATCGTGCGATTTGTTCGGCACAAACTCGTTTCTCTTTGCACACCTTACTCATATCCTCCATTAAATTTTGTAGATGATCAATAATATTCTGGGTATTATCCTGTGATGGAGAACGATTATGTTCATAATTGTTTTGATTATTCTTCTGAGTGAAGAATATCCCCCTGAATTGCTTTGCTGACTCTCTGGGTTATTTACTATCTCCCTTTGTTGAAGAATTCCTCTTGCGTAACTCTCTTGATTTCGTGAATTTTCCGCTTGTGACATATTTTCTACCTTGTTTGATTTTCTTTCGTAATGTTTGGTTTTCTTCTAATACCATCCTCTGCTGCTTTTGAGAACTCCTTTGGTAGTTTTCTATAAAAATTATATGATTTCAAAAGATTTATTTTTAAAAACATAAGTAATTCAAACCATTTCAAATGAATATATACTTCATAAGCTGAATAAATCTTTCATTTTCCTTTAATGTGTACAAATTCATACAAAAAAAGGGTAACAAGAAATTCTAAGGTTCAAATTTTTTCTTACTTATTAACGCTTTTTGCATGAATCAAAGATTTTGTATAATACAATAGATGCTTTGAAATGATACAGAGAATAAAATTGTAGCGACCATTACATGATCGACAACAACCAAAATTTAACTTGTCGAGAAATGACATTTTAAATGGTAAAATGGTATAATATATGCTTTAAAATGATACAGAGAATAAAATTGTAGCGACCATTACATGATCGACAACAACCAAAATTTATCTTGTCGAGTAATGACATTTTAAATGGTAAAATGATACAATAGATGCTTTAAAATGAAACAGTAGCGACCATTACATGATCGACAACAACTAAAATTTAACTTGTTGAGAAATGATATTTTAAATGGTAAAATGATACAATAGATGCTTTAAAATGATACGGAGTGGTATTAGCATCATGCACATCATCGATAGCTCGACATATATTATGACATTATGATGTGAACACGTGGAACTGATAAATTTATGTCCTTACAGGTATATTGAAGTGGTATTAGCATCATGCACATCATCGATAGCTCGAAATATATTATGTCAACAACTTTAAAGGTACGTTTTAGGTTTTATGACGTAGTGTTAAATCATTTTATGTGCTGTGAAAACTGTTGTCCTTATAAGCGTCTTGAAACTCTCTTTTGGTAATTTAGCTGTTTAGGTTATTCTCTTCGTATGGGTTTTAAAATATTTATAGATTCATCAATTTTGTTATAAACAGACACGCCATTAAGCCAGTTGAGGAGAGCACAAAAGATTAAAGACACACTACAGAACAATAAAGTTATTCCAATTATTCTATTATGTCTCACAATCTTAGGGACTCCCGTGGTTACAGCTTTGTTACTTTGAGATTTGGTTAGCAGGTTTGGTATAGATCCAAATGTTTATGAGTTTACTATTAAAATTATGTTGATTATGCCATTATTTATAATGAGCACCAGCGTCGTCTTCATTCATTACTTTCGTTGAGAAGTTGGTTGATTTTAGAGGCTGATGAGAAAACGTACAGCCTTGTGATTTTGCTATTTATAGATGATAGATCAAACAACCTCAAATTACCTTTTTTTAATTAGCAGCATGAGTCACTTTGCAAAACCCAAAAAAGAGAATAGAAAGAGACGCACGCAACCCAAACTTGTGATGGACCTCTGAAGTCTCTGATCTAGTACGCTCAACTATCGCTAGATATTCGTGAACCGATACATCACCTAACTTGTGATTTTGAGTTTTAATCAAAAGAGGATGGTTGATACGAAATATGTATAAATGTTTTTCTTTTTTCTGAAAAAGGAAATCATCACATCAAGAAAACTGAGAGTGCCTAGATTGCAAGAACAAATATATATACAGAACTTGTGGGTGGTAGATTATGAAATTTGTAATATTAAAAAGAAATTGTTGGACCCATTACCGGAAAGGCCTGTTTCCGTCACTATATGCACGACCATTTATGGTGCATCAAATGTCCCTGAGTTAGATACATCACCATGCAAAAGCATATAAAAATCGTTGTACAGTGCCCCACATTATGGGTTTCGGATGGAAAAGGCATTTTGCATGGGCCGGATTGTGTTGATACTTGCTTAAAAATGACTGTAATATTTTAAATTTTAAAAATTTTAAAATATATTTAATAAAGACAAAATAGAGTCACTAGGTAATACAACCAATAATTCCTTATAACCATATTTCAATAATGACTGTAATATTTTAAATTAATTTTTTAAAACTTTTTTAAGTTTTTTTTTTAAATTTTGAAAAAGTAAAATAAAGTTAAAAATTTTAAAAAAATTAAAAAGTTAAAAGAATTGGCTTCTTTTTGAAATTTTTTTACAATTTTTTTTTTAAATATTATTTTTCTTAAAGTTATGTGATTTTTTCTTTTTAATTTTAAAAAATAAAAGATAAAAAAAAGTTAAAAAGAGTTAAAAAGAAAAGCTAATAAAAGAATAAATAAATTAAAAAATTAAAAATTAAATAGATAAATTAATCAGATTTTCTAAATAATTTAACTAGTGTTATAACACCCCTTATCAACCTATACTAGATGAAATTATGTCTCCAAGCATCTCAGGTGAGCTAAGTTACTTTAACTTCAGTCTTCAGTCAAATATTCGTATTGGTAAGTTGCTTATGTATATTTGTATAACTGAAGACAATGAAATTGTACATATTTCTTAATTAAGGTACATTTTTATTGGAAATGAAGGTCGTATTTTAAGACTGAGCTGCACTGCATTGTGCTGAACCTGACCAAAACAAATCTCTTAGAAATTGTTTTACTAAGAAATTGAAATGTTCCTATTCATTTAAGACACTGTTATAAGATCCATTTAAGTTTTCAAATATTCTTTTGGCAAAGTAGTAACTGTGTATTCAGTTTGCGACGACCCTTGCTCATGTTGTAATTGTACTCATCTGGCTGTTAACATATACTATGTAGGTGTAGACAAATTTTTGAAGTCTCATTCTACACTCAGGGGTACAAAAGTTTGAACAGGATGAAGGGCTTACTCCTGGTGGAACTTCAGTTGCAGATCTCCCAAATGTGTTGAAACTGAGGAATATACTTTGTGAGGAGCAGTGATTGAGCACCAAAATATCTCAGCTACCAGAAAATGTGTTCTTCATACAAGTTCGTAATCTATATTTTATATCGTCTGTATTATATATTCCCTTCGTTTTAGGAAAAAAGTTAATAATAATTCTTTTTATGAAACGGAGGTAGTATAATTTTTCTAATCTTCTCATACATGTTCGGTATATAATAAATTTTGCAGTCCATGAATGAATCTTATATACCACAAAGTCTCTTGGAGACACTGCAATCATTGGTGGTATTCTTGCTCAGGTAGGCAGTTACTATGTTTTGCTTTTAATCATGTCCAGATTCAATTTTTATTTGTTATATTTTTCAAAATGTCAGCAAGTATAACCAATGTGCCTTGTTAACTGAAGTTATTAGGAAGTTATCAGGAAGTTACCTGTTTTGCTTTTATCATGAAGTTATTAAAATGATCTCCGGGAAACGGTCCCATCATTAACTGTTTTTTCTATATTGTCATCGATGGAAAGGGTATGATGGTTAAGGACATAGTAGCAACACCCGAATAAAGGAATAATCAAGTAGTTAAGTTTGATTTTAGAAGCTTGAGGTTGATTTAGAGATAACCATGGTATGTAACTCTGACGTACATTGTTTGAAACTCTTGGTTGTCCAACTTTGAGCTCACAGTTTTAACCATTTTGGTGACCGTCCTCTTTGGATGCTTCAATTTTTTGAATGCTCTAACATGTATTTTAACTTAGAAAGGAAGCTTATTACAGGTTTATTTAAGTCAAAAAGCCTGACCGGTGGCTTTGGTCAGCTTGAAGAAAACTTTGTCACCGGTCCTTTCTTAAAAACGAAACATTTTTCTGATCTGCATGTGATAGCAACAGTGGTCTCAGTTGCTGGGTTAATTGTCAGTAATGTGATTCGGTATAGTAAGTGGAACCAATGTAGTTAATTTTGGATCTCGGTCTCGTCGCGGCCGGGACCTTGACACCTTGATAACGATATCTCTTGGAGATTATCAGCGAAATCTCGGAATAACTTCCAAATTTTATATACATGTAAATGTTAGAGCTATTGTAAATTTACAAATATAATACATAAACAGAAATTTTAAGAAAGGAAAATTTGCAAATATAACGACACATAATGTCAAGCAAAGTTATAACATTTGTCTTGCCTATCATCTTTCTAGAAGGACTGGTGGTCCAGTTCAGGAACAAGTGGCATTAAGAATTCATGCAACAACTACTGCATCGGTTATCTGAGTTTTGAAACAGAAGAAAACACAAGCCTCCGAGTCAATTCTGAATGGTACACTTGACAAGTTTTCCATAACACAATAATAAATCAATATATGGTGTGAGAAAAGCAATCTGACTGGCAGACGAGTTTGAGCTTATTAGTCAAAAGTTCAGTAGAAGGGGAAAAAGAAAGAATAGAAGATATCCTTTGGATTAACATGAATCAAATCTTCACAAATGTACAACTCCAACATAGAACAAGAAAAGAAAAGCTCCACTTACCACCGTTCTTTGTTGGTTTAGCCCTCCACTGGTTGCAATAAGCAAGTATCCATTTGACTTGCGCCCACTTACAGCACCTGAATTTCATAACAAGATGTGAATAGATAAATAATAGACATTTGAAGAGCAGCATTTAAAATTGCTTTCTCATTCCTGTACATAATGCAAGCATGTCACTGACATTTCTCTTTTAAGTTTCACCGCAATTTGTTAAACATCATGATCATTTATTAAACACAGCCTAACGCCAAGATGTTAAGATAGTTCAGCATCATATAATCAAGCAGGGTACATTCATACTTGAGTTCAAGTACTATATGACAATGCTCTAATCTATTTCAAGACGGTAATGTACTACAATACAAGCAACAAAATGTCAGAAGAATAAGGTGCTTACGGGTGAAATGAGATCCTCTATTACTACATCCAGTATAAAACTTGGAAGATTGTGATTTCCAAATATCAACTGGTGCACTTCGACGACTTTTATCATGAAATCAGTAAATTATTACTACAATAAATAATCTTAAAAACAAATTAGAGATCATAAAGAAAATGAGCAAGAAAAGATGATGATTATACCAATTGATTGTTGTTGTGGTTGTGAAAGAGAGAAGTTCCTTTGATGAAACGATTAGAATAATAATCCAAATGAGAAGAATCAATTAACTAGTCAACAGATGAAACATCAAACGCTATAGAACTTTATGAAGACCCATTACTCTAAAACCTTAAATAAGCAAAACCCCCTGATCAAAACCTCATTAAAATCCAAAAACTACAATCAAAACCAGAACTTTACCTGCTGATCTTGATGAAGGTATAAAACTATTTGTTTGATGAACATGAGTTATTTGTTTGATGAACAGGAGAAGCTATTTTGAATAGAGCTATTTGTTTGCTGATCTTAATGAACTTTACCCTCTGAAACCCTACTTGTTTGATGAACAGGAGAAGATTGAAAGCCTTCTCAAAAACTGAAACAGGAAAAGTAAAGAAGATGAAGAGAATCAGTCGAGAGACAAAGAGGTTCTTGGACCGTTGGATTCGTCAATCAATCTGAAACTGTTAGATTAAAATAGTAAATACCCATTTTACCCTAGATTCGGTGACTCGTCTCGGCCGAGATACGGGCGAGTCGGCCGATATTCACGTTCAAATATCGGTCAACGAAATCTCAAAAATCGTCAAGGTTTTCTGCCGATACCGCGAAAAGCGGCGTTATCTCGGCCGTAACAACCGAGATTGACCACATTGGGTGGAACTGCCCACATTGGATGATCACATCTCAATTGGATCTTTCCATGCCATTATTGACTAAAAAAAGGTATTAAGACCAACGAAAACATGAACACAACTCATATTATTGTTTTTTTTTCTTTTTGTTTTTTTGTTTTTTTCTTATGTATTTTTGATGAATGTTGATGAGATTAAGAAGAAACTTTTTATCTTTGTATCTCTTATTTTGATGCTCATATTATTGTTATTTTCTATCCAAATATCAATTATCGTTTTTCAAATCTTTCCATGCACTTGAGGTGAAAATTTTCCAACCCAACCCAACTACTGAAAAGTGTTCAACAGACAACAGTGGGAAAATAAGCCAAGACAAGGAAAAATGTGGGGCAATGTTTCTTCAGAATTATAGGTTATAACAGTACATTAAGTTGCAGGTGTTGAATCTTGCCCGAGTAATAGTCAATCACTCTTTAATTTGATTATGAATTATGGGTGAGAAATGAGATCTTGCGAAACACAAATCAAGGGAAATAAAACGAAGAGAAATGTTGGATTTGGTTTAGAAAGAAAAACGAAGAGAAAGCCGTCTATAGAATGTATCATCTGTGACTAACATGTTGGGGATATTTCTATAAATTGATGAGAGTTAGACTAATAACTCAGGCCTTTACAACACACATACTAAATATCTAGTACTAGTTAAATTAAGAAATACGATCAGATTAGAAAATCAATAATTATGTTAGTTTAAGCTGATATTTAGGAAGTTGAGCCTATACACTAGCCAAAAGGTTGAGCATGTAAGTTAGGCCTTAGTATTTAATTAATCGGGTCATAGTATCTGAAGCCTACGACCCGGTCATTAGAAACAGGCCTAATACTTAGTTAGTTGGGCCATAATAACATGTTTAGTTAATCAGGGCATTTTTCCCCGATATTTAATTAATCGTACCATAGTTATCGAAAGCCTACGACCCCGATGTTTAGTTAGTCGATCCAAAAAGTCGATTTAGAGACAACAGGCAGGTCCTTTTACGTTAAAAAGCTCGGTCAAAAACTGGTAGTTCAGGAATTTTTCCAAACACTTTGTGTATTCTGCCATTGATTGAGATATGAAATTGTTGTCGACATCAAAGCCATTATGTATCTTCTTCCCTGCAAAAGACGAATTCAACACAAACCCATATTGCATAGACCATTTATCACTTGTAATCTTCACGATTCAAACATAAACATTGATGGTAACAACTTGATTTACCTGGCGTTTTTGAGGGCGACCAAAAACCATTTTGGGGCGACTAATAAAACAAAATAAGGTCATTTTCAAGTAATCTCAATACATCCCTTATCCATATATTTTCTATAATGGTTATTCTACCCTTGCTTAATTAGTGTTAATTTTGATTAATTAGTTAATTAATTTGGTTATAGTTAGTGTTAGAAAATTATTTGAGTTAGTTTTGGAATAGAAATCGAGAGTGTTTTAGATTGATTTTTCGAGTTATAGTTTTGTACAATCGGTAGGCTCGTGATTTTTATTGCTACCGATTGTACAATCGGTAGTTTAATGGAGTACTTATACTACCGATTATAGGTGTCGCCCCAAATTGAATTTCTCAAAACCGTCCAAATTTCTAACTCTTCATCTTTCACAATCGGTAGGAATTGAAAATTTATATCTACCTATTGTAGCCTGAATTGTATTAAACTTTAAAATTTTAACTTTGTAATCGGTAGTTTAAAGATCAATTTTATCTACCGATCATAATGGTTTTCTTGTCCAGGACTTTTCTTGCCATAATCGGTAGTTAGCGAACATAAATAACTACCGATTGTGGATAATCGGTAACACGGGAATTTAATAACTACCGATTGTAAGTAATCGGTAGTTTAGAAACATTATTATCTACCGATTATGCCGATTTTACTTAACATCCAACTTCGTAATACTATTCAACATCCGAAGAAAAACTTGTTCAAATAAACTTACTACATATTGTTCATTAAACTTGTTCAAAAAAACTAAAAACATCCGAAAAAAACGAAACAAAACACATCATAGAAATTCTCATGAAATTCTTCCACTCCTTGTTACTCTCGACTTGGTCCTAGTTTCAGCCCGCTTCTTCTTCTTCTTCTCGTTCCCCTTAGGAACATCAACAACTTCATCATCCTGAACTGGACCTATGTACTCTCCTGCTTCATTGTAGTATGGATTTATGCCTAAGAAGACTTTCTCCCTAAAAAAGAGTCGAGGATCAAAATACGGATCAGCCGCTATCCTTCGATTCATTTCTGCCTCAGATCCTTCATCCGAAGATGAAATATCAACCCAATTGAAGGGATTGTCAGGACCGTTCCACCAACAATTAGGATCCTTCATCATTTTTGAGAAATCCGGATCGTCCAGCATCATTTGATATATTTCTACATCAGAAACTTCTTTCGGAAAATTAAAAAGAGGAAGAGAAAGCAAGTCAGCCTTTCGAGCAGGAGAAAGACTTTCATCGGAATCATCTTCATCCATAACCCTAATGAACATATCCAAACATTTATTATTAACTAACTACACAATAGCTATTATAAAAATAAAAAAAAGCACACAATCGATAGGGAGTGTTTTCAGTAAATATCTGATTGTATAATCGGTAGATAAAAACAATACCTACCGATTGTGCATGATGTTCTTCAGAAATGATAAACTAGAGGCACAATCGGTAGATAAAGTTCGTCAGATTTCTACCTATTATGCGTTAGAAAAAAGTCTATAAAGAATTATCATGATTTCTTCAAAGTAATAACTAAAAATATAAAATTTGGATGTAACTTACTTTTCTTTTCCCTTTTTTGATTGGGTAGGAACATTTTTTGGTCGGAGGGGAAGTTCATCGGAATCGGTTGACGAATTGATTTCAATGGTTTTGAACTCCTCTATCACCATCTTTTTCTTTCCCTTCTTTGATTGTTTAGGTAAAGATTTTGGAGCCATTTTCAGTGGAGAATGAGAGTAAAGGGAGTAGAAGAATCGGTAGAGGAAAAGAAATGGAAAATGAGGCTGTTTTAGTTGAGAATGGGTAGAGGTAGAGGTAGAGAAGGAAATGAGAAGAAAAAGAGGCGTGAATAGGTAGAGAAGAAGAAGAATTAGGTTTTGGTTTCTGTTTATAAACCTGCCGTTTTACACTATTATTATATTAATTATTATTTTACACTGTCTTGGAAAATTCCTTTCTGCTTTAACGGCGTGGACAAACCTTAAACGGGTTGAATCTGTCTATCACCTTAATGATATTGAAATGAGCTTCGTAACGGTAATTTGATCGTTTCCATCGTCGCCATTCCTCGAGAGATCTCGCTATAACTTCATCATTAGTTTCACCCCTCAAACGATATCGATTGACAAGATAAGTTAAATTCATAAATGAATCAACTTCTCTGCCTATAGAATGAAATCGACAAAAAAGATCATCTTTATTACGGTTATTGGGGTTCCCGGTGTCAACACAAAAATGTTCGTGAACACTATCCAAATAACTCATACTCATTACACCATTTTTCCTACGTTGTTCTCCTCGCTTCGGATAGAATTGCACATAGCGCCTACATAACGATACATATTCCTCTACCGTGAACGGTTGAGCCATTAATCTATACGGTTATTTCTTCGATGTTGGAGAGTTAAAATGTGTTGGAGGTGCATAAATGAGAATAGGTCACCCTTCTTATATATATTAGAGTCTTAATGGCTTTTTTTTTCAAAAAAAAAAGAGCTGTTGAGGCCTGGTGTAACAAGAATGTACATAAAATATGTACACTAAGTTCGAACTAATATTAACAATCAGAAGTTTTGGGATCACCATTATCTACCGATTGTGTTAATCGGTAATCTAACAAATATATTTACTACCGATTATATTGAGTAGCCCCAAATTGGAAATCGAAAAAATTATGAAAATTTCAACAATTTGAACACGCATAATCGGTAGGTTAAATTTTTTTTAACCTACCGATTATAATAAGTAGCCCCAAATTGGAAATCGAATTTTTTTTCAAAATTTTAACATTTTATACAAGCATAATCGGTAGTTTAGGAAATTCTTAAACTACCGATTCTAATAAGTAGCCCCAAATTGGAAATCAAATTTTTTTAAAAAATTTCAACATTTTGTACAAGCACAATCGGTAGTTTAAGAAATTCTTAAACTACCGATTATAATGAGTAGCCCCAAATTGGAAATCGAATTTTTTTTCTTCAAAATTTTAACATTTTGTAGAAGCATAATCGGTAGTTTAAGAAATTCTTAACTACCGATTATAATAAGTAGCCCCAAATTGGAAATCGAATTTTTTTTCAAAATTTCAACATTTTGTACAAGCATAATCGGTAGTTTAAGAAATTCTTAAACTAGTGATTATAATAAGTAGACCCAAATTGGAAATCGGTTTTTTTTTTTAATTTTTTTTTAACATTTTGTACAAGCACAATCGGTAGTTTAATAAATTCTTAAACTACCGATTATCATACAAAAAGTGTCCAGGAACAGGCAATTCCTGGGGTAAATACAATCTGTATTTTGTTATTTACTGATTGTTGATGAATATACACAATCATTATTACCACTTAACTACCGATTTATAATGTAAAATTTGAAGAAAATAACTTGTTAAAAATAAATTGATTGCATTCAATTGATAACTCAAAAAAAGAACATAAAATCCTTTCAAATGTTAGACATTTAAAACCAGTAAGGTTAAACACTAGAGACATTTCCATAAAGTTAACAACCACAATCTAATTTCTAACTCTTTTGGTTTTGGTACGAGGAGCACGAGTGATGGGATTTTAGATTACCCTATTTAAATAACCGCAATCGCACGGCGTCTAACTAGTAGACAACAGCAAGTACGGGTCGAACCCACAGAGAGCGGGAAAATACTGCAATCAATATCTCAATTAACTAATCATAAATAATATTTATGGATTTTTGGATTAATGAATAAAATAATAAAACAACTAAACTAATAAAATAAATCTAATGGGAGAGTCGGTAACCAGGGTTTTCAGTATCCACCAGTATTTCTATTTAATTACTGAAGTGAAACATAACTCATTAATATTTAGAGTCGCAAATATCACTGGGACGCCCTAAACATGGTGCATCAAAAAGCCCTAGTCTCAAGCATACACCATAAAATTGCGTTAGCGAGAAAATTGTACGAAACTAATTATAGGTTCACAAATAATACTTGGCTATTCTAAGCATACCCCATCAAAGGATTTAACCCAACCATGAAATATCAAATAAGTAGACAAATATATTTGCAACAAGTAGATTTTCAAAATAACAACTGTATACCAGAAGCATGGAACATCAAAAACCTAGTCCAAGCATGTACAATCAAAAGACGTCACAATTGTTTAATGAAATTCAATAAATCAAAATCATGAAATTAATTATTCAAATCATAATGGTCTGTATCAAATATTTTATTTAATTGATCTAAAACTGTAAGTGGTTTCAACATTAAACCCTAGCTACAAATTAATTAGAACATGGAGATGAGTTTCTTAAAACCCATAAAAATAATTTAAGGAGAGAAAGAATTAAACCCAATAATATAGATTGTACAACAGAATTCCGTTTGGGTTGTACAACAGCCGTTCACTTCCTCCCTCCGTCTGCTATTCAGTTCTGCCTCCAAAAAACTATACAAGAGAAAAATCTCCAAAATCCGAACTGTCACGCCTAAAACAGAACTTTTCCTTTTATAGTTCTGGGTCTTATTTTTACTCACACCGTATAGGCCTAGCTGCCTCTTTTACTGTCCAGCCCAAAAGTCATTGACTTCTTTATTGTACTCGTCTGTCAGGCGTCTTTTATGTTTCTACATGCCACTAAAACAAGAGACCAAATAACAATCCTCTCATTTTGTCTCCACTCCTAGCCTTCCACCGCACCTCCTTTTTTTATTTTCTATTTATACTCTCTAATCACGTCCAGTCTCTAATCACTTCAATTCTGTTTAGCCCCTAGCTATTCTTCCTATATCACCTCCATCAATTAACCTAGCCTCTAGTTCCCTAGATAGTAGCCATCTGACCCTCTTCTTTTACACTTTGCCATCTAGCCAACGTTAATTCTCACGCAAAGCCAACTGAACCTAATAGACAAACATCACCTGCGTCACCCAACAACCAATATCCAAGCAGCCTACAGCCAAATGACTTTGTCTGTTTTGTATTAGGAAATAAAATGTTTTTGTAGTCCTTTTTGTCATGTTTAACTTATAACTTCGGATATTATGCGAACCACCTATTAAGATAATAAAAATATATTATTAGCATAAATTGAAGTGCTAGCACAAATAAATTAAGTGGTAAAAATGTATAAATTAAGTGCTTATCAACGAGCACCAGGGGATAACAATCTTTCAGCATCAGCGGCATTGGATTCACCCTCAGAGACATTTGCTTCAGCAGCGGCACTCGTTGAACCGCGAGATCTTTTACTGTGCTTTGATGTTACCATCTTCGGCTTATCCGCAGATTTCTCTCCAAACTTGCTCGCATAGGCTTCATTATCGATGTTGTCAATGAGGTCTTTATGCTCTATCATCGTCTCAACTGATGGAGGCACTCCCGCATTTATGCACCCAGCTATATTCTTTGAGAAAAATGCGAACCTTTTTTTTTTAGGCAATAACAATCAAACGATTATTATCTAAAATATTGAGCCGTAATACTAAAATCAAAAGGAAATAACATTACGTACCATCCTTTCATAACCCGATGGTTTGTCTTTGATGATGCATCTATATTCGGGCACCCTGATGCTTTTTCCTTTATCTTCACGGATCACGTGAAGATGAGAATGCTGCCGGTACCATACCATATAGCCAGGATCTTCTTCATCAGCTAGGGTGACAGGTCTCCCCTCGTTGATCATAGATTGCATCCTGTTGTCCCAATGTTCAACCGATGGGTTACCAGAGTAAACTATTGTGATCGAGTCCTTACCACAAACACAATTCTCCACGTCCAACTCGAACCTTCCCCTGAAACGACTCCAAGGGTTCTTCTTGGACATAACCTAGTTGACGCATCACCCTTGTGGCATTGTACATGACATATCCAGTGGGATGCCACAAGGGTCCATAGTACAATGACAAATCAGACCTTCGCGCTATATGACCACTAGCTCAGTCTTCCCTGTATGGATCAAAGCATACATCTTTGGATGCCATCGAGTCTAATTTCCTCCTCAAAGAAATCAACTCCTGCTCCTTAGTCCTTGAATGGTTGCCCTCGAAGATGTATTTCGTTCCTCGGGGTGTTCCTTTCTCCCATGCCGGATTCTCTTTGGCCAACTCGAGGGACGGGAAGTGGTCATAGATCCATGTCTAGTGTACATATCAAACCAACTATGAGAAAATTGATTCTTAAAAGAGGAAAAAATAAATAACAATCAAACCATCAATGGAGTTACCAAAATACCTGTAGTAAGCTCACGTTCCCGATAATTTGGCTAGTCTGTTCCCTGGATGCCTTTTTCATCTCTTCCATCAAGAACGCATGACATGTCGTGCCCCACGAATAGTCGCGAACTTTTTTGAGGGGATGCAAAAGTTGTAGAAGGTTGGCGTCGACCCGGTTTCCACTACCATTGGGGAAAATTAAACATCCCAACACGCAGAGAAGATATGCAGTGGCTGCAGCTTTGACCTGGTCATCGTTAAACTCTGGGTTCATCTTTATCCTTGGTACCTCTGAACATTTTCATCAGTTGCACCATGCTGAATTGTCCGGTTTTGTAAGGAGCGCACCGTTTGAACTCTTCATCGGATGTTGCTCGATCCCAACCAAGGCACCTCTCAGTGTAAACATAAAGCTGGTCCCAGCTTAACTGCTTCACATAATCAAAATTCACCGTCGTACCATGGTCAGTGAGATCTAGAATCTGCACCACATCATCGGAGGTGATCGTCATCTCTCCCCATGGCATATGGAAGGTATTGGTCTCAGGATACATCCTCTCCATGAAGGACGATATCGACACCCGGTTGTGATGTAACATTGAATTTTCGGCAGCCGTAGATAGCCCCGAGTGCAGTATAATTTGCTGGAACCGTTCACACTCACCTTCCAACGACCAATCGTTCATCTTTGTTGGTGCAGCCGTAGGTTTGAATAGACGGACCGTATTAGAATGGTCTTAATATACACGACGAATTAAAAAACAATTAGAATAACAGATAACACTTCTACGAATAAAAAGACAATATGTTAAGAATGGTGTTTTATAATTATTACCTCTGTTGAGTAAATCTCTTTCGCCCAAGAGTCTTTGTACCCAAACAATAGATCTCCTCCATCTCTTGGGAGGCCAGGGATTTGGCCTTCTTGAAGACCCTTCATCTTCAAAGAGTCGGGGATCTTGTGTCCTTCTTTCTTCTTAGCTTGCTTCTTTGTACCACTTCCTTCTTCTTGTCTACCACTTGGTCCTCCTTCATCAAAGTATCTATCTTGTGGAGCACTTGGTTCTCCTTCTTCTTCGTTTCCACTTCTTAGAACACTTGGTTGAGTTCCTTTGGTTATAAAAATTTCGCTAGCGCTCTTTTGTCTTCTTGCACTAGAAGTAACCTTCTTACCCCCTTCACGACGAGGCCCCGTATGAATTGTATCGTTGGAATGCTTAGCTCTCCTTTCCCTTCTATGATTGACAAGATAAATAAAGAACAATTATTTCCAACAAGACACCGTTTGATCAGTACATAATCGGCAGACAAAGTACATTAAACTCACCCAATTTTTCATAAACGGTAGTTAAAAAAACAACGTAACTACTGATTGTGCATAATCGGTAGTCTAAAAATCAACTTAACTACCGATTGCGCATAATCGGTAGCTCGGTCTCTACATAATCTACCGATTGTGCATAAAAAATGGATTAGAAAAGTCTATGGACACACCTACAATCGGTAGTTACATAAAAAAATTAACTACCGATTATGGTCGATGTTTGAGGAACCACTAAATTTCACAATCGGAAGTTTAACCCTATACTAAACTACCGATTATGTGTAAATTTGGAGACAGGAATATAATCGGTAGTTTAGGTGTAAAAATAACTACCGATTGTGATCGATGTTTTTGAGGATCACTAACTTGCATAATCGGAAGTTTAACCCTATACGAAACTACCGATTATCACTAAATTTTTGTCCAGGAATATAATCGGTAGTTTATGACTAAACATAACTACCGATTGTGCATGATGTTCATGAGCAATGAAGAACATTAACATAATAGGTAGTTTAATACAACCACGAAACTACCGATTATGAAATCTAACCTAAAACCCTTGATATTCTAGCGACGTATTCATTCGATTGAATCAAAATAAACACAAATAATGGTAAACCCTTACCTTATTGGAGCCATCACAAAGTTCTGGAGAGTCTGATTGTCGGAATCGATCTCCGTTTCTAGGTCATCATCTTCGCATTCTTCGTATTCATTTAGGATTTTAGATTACCCTAAATAAATAACCGCAATCGCACGGTGTCTACAATGAAGACAACGGCAAGTACGGGTCGAACCCACAGGGAGCGGGGACAATACTGCAATCAATATCTCTAATCAACTAATCAAGAATAATATTTTGGGATTTTTAGAATTACGAATAAAATAATAAAACAAACTAAACTAATAAAATAACTAAACATAGAGAGTCAGTAACCAGGGTTTATCACTGGGACACCCTAAGCATGGCGCATCAAAAGCCCTATGTCTCAAACATACACCATCTAATTGCGTTAGCGAGCAAATAATACGAAACTAATTATAGGTTCACAACTAATATCTGGCTCTTCTAAGCATACCCCATCTAAAGATTTAACCAAAGCATAGAATATCAAATAAGTAGACAAACATATTTGTTATCCTATTAATTATGCGCATAGGTTACTGTATTGTACAAAACCGGTGGAGCAACGACTAATTTTTCATTAAATCAATATATCAAAATCATGGAATTAATCTATTCAAATCATAATGGTCTGTATCAAATAAATCGATTCAATTAATCTAAAACTGTAAGTGGTTTCAACATAAACCCTAGCTACAAAATTAATGAAACATAGAGATGGCTTTCTTAAAACCCATAAAAATAATTAAGAGAAAGTAGAGAGGGAAAAAATTAAATCAAAATAGAGCAAGGGAGTTGTTTTCGTCTTCACCGTACACGCTCCTGCTCAACCTTATTCACAGACGTCAGCCTTCTTCTTTCTTTGGTATTAGTTTCCTCTGCGTCGGCCTCTTCTTCTCTGTCAATCGATCTCTCACCCTCTCTTGTCTCCCCTCCAAAACTAAAAAAGAAAACCTAAAAGTAAAAGTCCCCTCGGTGTCAGACGAAAAACCCCAAAACACCCAATGACTCTGTCTTTCTTTTCTGCATCTTTTTATACCTTCTAAACATGCTACAGCACCTTACTCTTTAACAACCAAACCAAAGTTATCCAACTATGTACCTTATCTAGCCGTACCCATTACCCAGCTAACTGTCCTTTCACCAGTCCTTGGTACCCACCTTTTGAAACCAAACGAAAGACTAGCCATAGAAGGACGCCTAGCCTACACTAACTCTTTTACTCTGCACGTCACTCTTTCACCAATCACCTACCTCCTCCTTACCTAGCCGTCTAGGTAGTTCTTCCCCTCATTCACGTGTTAGCTTCTAGGTATTTCTTCTTCCAATTGGTCAACAGCCTACTCCCCCTACTAAACTCTTCTAACTTTCTCTTTAAACCTCAAAAGAACCTAACCATTACTCTTCCACCTTCCACGTGATGTACTTCAGCATTTTGCCATAGCATCACTAGGCTACATCCCTAGATTCTCTTTATTTCTCTCACTCCATCAACTTTTCACTACCACCTGACCTTGTCTCTGCACTTTTACTAGCCAGCCGTACAATAACCACCAACCTCTTTAGCTCCTCTCTCCCTAGCTCCTAGCCTCAATCAACAACACCTACTCTTCTTTCTTTTGTTTTGTCTACCTTCACGTGTTGTACTCTTCTAGCCTAGCTTCATTACCATGTGACGTCAACATAACCAACTCAAAGGAAGTCCAACTCATTTCTCTCAATTTTCTGTTTGCAGCACGCCTTCCAAAACCGAACCCAAGACTAAGCCAGTGTACCAAACAGAACACCATTTGTATTGCCACCCATTATTGCCATTTAACCATGTTTATTTATAACACAGGGAATTATACGAATAATCAATAAAAATACAAAAATAGCGTATTAGCATAAAATGACCATTAACAAATATAGATTAAGCGGTAAAAATGTATGAATTGAGCACCTATCATGTTCTTCGTTATGTTCTTCAACAATATCCTGATTTTTTACTCTTTGGGAAAAATCCGGCCACTCTGTATTAGGAGGTTGAGGTGCTTCTTTCTTGCCATTTTTATATTGTAATAACGACAATGAATTGGTTTACGGTTATACGATGATTTGGTTTATGATTAATCGGTTGAAGATGAGTTCGATTGTGCCACAATTGGTAGTTTGAAAAAATAGAACAAGAAGAGAAAACAAAACTTGAAAATCGGTAGGTAGAGAAGAAGTAGTGTGAAATAGGTTAGGTTTAGGTTTTATTCGTGAAAGGTTTCATGGTAATTGTTTGATTAGTGAAAGGGTATTTTAGTATTTTTATATACCCCTAGGTTATCCCTTAACCACATCCATGGGATTGGGTTAAAAAAGTCGCCCCAAATTAGTTTTTGGTCGCCCTAAAAAGAGCCAGGTTGATTTAATGGCAGTAAACTCTTCTTCATGACTTCTGAATTAAAAGTTAAACCCTTAGCAAACACCCACCAGCACCATCTTTTATCATAAATTTAACAACAACAACAACAACTCATTTCTTCTATTGTCCTCTCGATCCAGCTACTTATCCAAGATATTTTCCAAATCTCCACAATTTCGGGCTATGTATTCCTTCTTCCACTCGCCTTTGAAAATACCTTCAGACCCATAGCTAGAGCAACAAAATCATTGTATCAGCAGCGAGAAACAACGACAACAAAAACCCAACCTTCTTCTATGATTTTTACGACATAATTTATTGACCAAATCCTCTTATGTTCATCAATTTTTAAAAGGCTTCTCTTAAATATAGCCCACTCTTTTTTTTATCAATAACCCATAAAAACTAACTATTTAAACTAACCAAACAAACCTTTATAATTATTTTATATAGCCCACAAAAATATATATAATTATTATATATAATCCATAATGATTTGATAAAACATCAAATCCCTAAATCAATAAAAAATAAAATAATAGTTAATTACTTAATTTTTATAATTAAATATATATAAGATATTTGACATGATTGATAATTTTAAAGAATAGTCAATACCCTCAATCAATTTAAGTGCAATCACGATGAAAAAAATTAATAACAACATCATAGATTTTTTTTTATAGATTATGTTTATAGAATTTTAGGAGAATGATTTTAGGAAAAGAATCAAAACCTTAGTTAATTATATTTCGATTGGTTCTGTTGAGGAGATTTTTGTAAAGGAATAATTAGAAAATATATACCCTCGATCAATTTCTATGGAATCATGATTGAGAAAAAAAAGAATGTCATTTTAGGAAAAACTAAGTATTAGGGTTTAGTTTGTTTTTGGGAAAAGTAATAATTAGGGTTTATAATTGGTCAATTATGATATTATGAGAGAAGAATTACGACTAATTTGAAGTATAATTTAAAAAAGAGTTAGGATTTATTTTGATTTTGAGGAAGAAGTAGGATTTAAGTTGGATTATTAGTTCATAAATTAAGCCTTATTTTGTTTTTCATTTTAACTTAAATTTTTTGGGATATGAATAATAAATGCATAGGCTATATTTAAGAGAAGTCTTCTAAAACTTGTTGTCTTTTTTACTTTTACTTTTTATTATTAAGGTTTGATTTTTCTATAAACGGTTAGTGTTAGCATTAGGAAACCTAATATAAACTGAAGTATAATCATGTCAGGAAACCTAGGGATTAGACGCTCGAAAGTATCTCTCGCAGATCGGTCGATCCTTACCGTAGGATGATAATTTTAAGGGTAGGATTTGTCAGGCTATACAAATACCCTTTTTCCTTATATCATTGATATATATACTAGGTATCACCACTGTCTAGGGTAGGGGCTCAACCTATTTGATTGATTTTGGTTGTGTGGTTTATCTTTACACTCAGATAGTCAAGTAAACTCTAGCTTGCATTCCTGCACATTTATCCAAATTCAATTGGTGGCATAGTATTTAAACCGCTCAAATCGTACAACCATAAGACTGTGAAATACAATTCATAATGAAATTATTATAGTCTCTGCATTGAATTAAAATACACAGTAAACGTATTCGTGGTAAACATCTTGTACTTCGTTATACCAGTAATAAAACATAATATTCAATGATCAACATCAGTTACCATACATAATTTCTAGTAGTCTGGTAACCTGTGTCAAACAAACTAATACCCAACATCTTCGATTGTTTGCTTTTAATCTCAAACAATATTAACAATTTGATTTTTTTTGGGCACCTACTTCTTCATAAGTAGGAATTACTAGATAATCCAATCTAGAGGATCCATTTAACGGATGGTCCACCCACTTGACCCATATATTTGGTAGTCCAAAATCATGTTTTTGGACCTATTTTTTTCTATGATCCATTCACGTGCGAGTGTTATGATGTAATTTATATATATTCCATTCGTACCCACTCCTCTAAAACCAATTCAATTTCCAAAATTTTCAGATTCGTTTTTATTCTTCTCTTTTGGTGTTTTTAGGGTTTTGTTTTGAAGATCGAACTCGATGCTCTATAATCATATCCAACTCCATTCGTCCCAGATAATTTCTATAGTAAAGTGACGGTGAAGAAGAGAAGTAAGTGATGGTGAAGAAGAAGAAGTAGATCTGAGAAAAGATCTAAGATGAAAAAGAAAAAGAAAAAGAAAAAGAAGAAAAAGATATAAATTCATCAATTTTGGGTTTTGGTTTAGACTTTTTAATCTTCTTCTTCATCTGTGGGGTATGTAATGTGAGATATGTATTGTAGGACTATCATGAGAACTAGATTTTCTTCTACTGATTTGGGAGTGATATCTTCTTTTATGTAGAAATTGTTCTTGTACGACTTTTCTTATTTTTCTTCTTGTTTTCATCATTTTTCTTGTTTAGATATGGGTATCTCAGTACATATCAATATGTATTGATGCTTATTCAAGCATAAATTAGGTTTTTACATATGGATATGTACTGTTTGCTGGGTTCTACTTGTTTTTGGTGACTAACAAATATCTTCTTCTTCTTTGCAACATAAATTTTCTTGTTCTTCTTATTCTTCTTCTATTATTATTCATTTAATTCTTCTAGTTGAAACCATTTTTGTTGATGATTTCTTCAGATTTCATAAGAAACCAGTTTTAATATGGGTTTTTGTTGATGATTTGTTTGAGTCCTCTGTTTTTTTTATCTCAGTACATATCAATATGTACTGTTGGGTCATACACTCTTTCCTTCAGTATATATTTTCCTTCAATACATATCTATATGTAGTGTTGGACCAATATGTAATCTTGGATCATCAACTCTATTTCCTTCAATAAATATCAATATTTACTATGGGATCATACATTTTTTCCTACAATACCTATTTTCGCTTAGTACATACCAATATGTATTGTAGGATCGTACACTTTTCCCTTCAGTACATATCAATATGTACGGAAGGAAAATATGTATTGTGGGATCATACACTTTTTCCTTCAATACATATTTCCCTTTAGTACATATCAATATGTATTGTGGGATCATACACTTTTTCCTTCAGTACATATCAATATGCATTATAGGATCTTCATTCTTTCTTTCTTCTTCTTATTCACTGGATCTTTAATACGTTTTTTGATTTGTTTTTGTTGATGATTGTTGATTAATACTATCTCTCTTATTTTTCTCTCAATTGTTCTTGTTGTAACCATTTTCCTTCAACTTTAGTAGAAATCAGTTCAGATCTACTAGTGTTTGATCTATTATTTTAGGTTTTTGATCTTGAGTCTTGATTTTTTTGATTTTGTTCCTCTTTGACCTCTCATTTTGATACGTTTTTTTTTTTTTTATGATTTTTACTTTATTTTGATTTTGATGTCTCTTTTTGTAACGAGTCACTTTTGAATTTTCACTGCCCTAATCAGTTTCGGGTTTGATTTTTATTTTGTTTTTGATTTCAGTTTTTGAAAGTGAAAAGAAACTCTTATTGAAGACGTAGAGGACGTGGTTATGTTTACAAATGAATGTTATGGGCAGTGAAGTATTTTTTTTTTTTGAAACTTTTTTTGGACCTCCGGATAAAAGGGATTTTCCCCATGGACTATAGCATAAATGGTAGACGGGTCTTTGGACCATATAGCAAAATTCCCTCTTCATAATGTCATCGAATATGCTTTTGGCCAAGTATACATAGGAGCTAACTGTTAATGGTGTATGTTATATTGGTCCGGGAAACATAAATATTGGATTTTTTTTTAATTCTTCGTGAGGATTTAGAGAAGGATTAATTGGTTTTTGGTACTTGGGTTTTGTCCAATATTAGAATTTGGTCTAACTTTTGACCAACTTAGAGTTTGGTACCTGAAATTCACGTTGACTCGTGTTGACTGTTATTGACTAAATTCTAATTAATTTTATAAAATAATTTATATGAGTTTATAAATATATCCCTTCCTAGAATTTAACTACTATGATATAAACAACCATTAAGCCAATGGTCTTGATTCAAGAGATCCCATCTTCATAACTTTATTTTATCTTAATCCTCCTCCACGACCTACTCCATCTTCTTCCGCCTCCACGACTCTGCATAACCCTATTGATGAGTAAATTCAGTCAAAAACAAAACCTAATAAAACAGATTCATTCCTAAAACCAGTTTCAATATATGGTTCTCTTGCTGGAGACTGGTTGTTGGGAGTTTGAGTCTCCTTTGACTGTTGGTAGATTTTGATGATGAAATCATCTATTTTTGGTTTGCTGGTGTTGGGATTTTAGGGGTTTCTTCTCAATCTCTCTTCTGAAACAGCTTTATATGAAGTACTGACACTTCCTTTACCTAATACTTCAGCTGAAGCTCTTAATAAATTTTCTAAATCAAAACTAGAAACCCCACCATCTAAAAACACCAGTTTATTTCTATCTGCTGAATCTGATGATGATGATGTTGGGTGGAACAATCAAAAATGAACAAAATCAAATAAACAAAAGTTGTTGATACTTAGCTCCTTAATGGAAGTGATTTGTCATAACGGACGAGCTCCGCATATCTCCGCAACATCAACATGGAATGTAGCAAAAACTTTGGAAAAACAGAGTGAGCCACGTGTTCAACACGCTGTCCTTAAGACATTAGCGCCCGGCTACACATGGCAGATGCCTCCAGGATAAAACACCATACTACAATTATTATTAGCATATCATTATATGCTCAACTTGAGCTTGACAACTCCGAAAAAACCCTCAAGGAAAATCTCAAAAACTTTAGAAAGATAATAAAAAATTATTATTATTTTTTGTCTCTCTAAAAATATGGAGAAACCATTTTCCTTGGATTATCTCTATAGGTTGAGAAAAACTTGTTTATATAATAGCCTAGTACAACTTAAGAAGAGGGATCTCCCCGATGTGGGACTAATAAGTTGATATAGTCTCTTAAAACAACTTAAGATTGTAAACTCCCCGATGTGGGACTAATAAGTTTTTCATTCATAAAAGAAAAGAAAATTTTATTTTATTTACTTAAAAGCTTTAAAATAAACTTTAATATAAATTGTTTTCCAACAATCCCCCACATGAATGAAAACCTTTGTAAAACATGAAAAACACAAATAGATCTTGGTAAATCAACACCCCAATCCCACGACCCGATCGAACTGACTGAACAGACTGACACACTGTGCGCGTTGAAATCATACTAGCCATCGAATATCCTCTCCCTCACACAAAAGTGTGTTGACCCCAGGGTCATACTATTGATTGCATTAATCATAATAGTATGAAGATCTTTTATCTTTAGTTTCCCATAGTGGGACTAAAGTTTCCGTTCATCAAAGTGAAAATGAGCCAGTGATCCCTTATTGACCCTTAGGTCCTAAGTATTAGTAATACCAAGAGCATAAAAAAAATAACATAAAACTCATTTTCTCAAAAAAAATTAAATCTCGATAAAAAACGAAAATCACATAAAAAACAGGAAATACCATTTTAGGCATAGGTGTCCATGAGGTCTTGAACCTTTGCTTAGTGAGAGATTACCGGAACTACATTCTAGAGATAGTGAACACGGTGTATTGAACTGCTAGCGTTTGTTGTAAATCGCGATAACAACCACGCATTATCTGCAAGGTTGCTGCCAAGCTCATGTCGTTGTGCTCATTTTGGCCCTGAGAAAATATCCCGTTTCTCATAATGCTCTAGAGAATCATCTCATATTCTGAAAGGAAGCGGCCCACTTCCTCATTAATATAGGTGAGTTCTATCAAGAGTGTTACTGCTACACCCCACTTCAATCTTAAATTGAAACTATATAACTCATTAAGACTTATTAGAAGTCATCCTTCACATGCAGTCCCACTATCACAACAATGCACCAAAGGGAGGGACAGAGAATGTAATTTTCTTGATAGTGCATACCTCTAATTACCACAAATTAGTTGTCTCACTGAACCTTCGTCTTGGGATCTCCAGTCAGTAAGGTTGAGTATCCTTCATGGTAATTTTATTTCATGAGCTTAAGTTTCATCCCCCTCGATGTAATAATAAACTATCTCTCTAGGTTATCTTTTCGTCAAAGGATCCACTGATTTTGTCTTGATTTCGCTAAGTCTACAAAAATTATTTCATTAGAGAGTAGTTGTCTTACCCAATTAGCCTTCTCCGATTTTGTCTAGACTTTTCTATCGCCCATTTACTTTAGACTCACATATTCAATTGAGTTTCAACAGTGGTGGCCACAGGCTTCGGTCACAGAAGAATACCCAACAAAAGGGTTAAAGTCATTCAGCTTCCTCTCATGCTTTAGTTTACGCAAAAGAACTCTGATTTCATCTCAATCGAGTTCCTCATGTATGTTGGAAGATTTACAACTAAATATACATCTTAAGAGAGTACACACATAGGCTAAGATTCTCCAAATCCTGAAATCACAACATCTTTTAAGTTTAGTGTAATATGTGTCATGCACATACACAATTTAAAATGTACCTTAGGTACTGCAAATTTCTGATCAGATCATCCCACTATTCTTCTGGGATCACAAGTGTATTTGTACACCTAATTCACTGCATATTTGCAACACACATTAAATGCATCGAGTTTGACAAAGACCATTTCAGTCAAAATTTCTTCTGGTTCCAATGATATTTTAGATCATGCTTGTCTACAACAACTTAGTCTTTCAATCAAATCGTAAACATCACATGTTTTCTAGTGGTTGTAAAACATATAAAGGCATACACAAGAAACATGTACTACTTACTAGTACGATCATTACATCTTCCTTCGAAGATTGGTGCAATATATATCACATATTTGAAATTAAATATGTACCTCAAGCATCCCAATTCTCTGGTGATGCACACCTATTTTACAACACATATTGACAGAAACTATATCATCAAATTTTGATTTTGGTTCTTTCTGATCCTTTAGACCACTTCAACGACAGATTAGTTTCCTGTCAAACTTTAAACAACAAAAATTATTAGTGGTTGTAAAACACATAATAAAGGCATGCTAAACATATGCACCTTTAATTGGTTTAGTGTAAATACACTTATCAAATTCATTAGTGTCACATCACTAGTATTCATCATCATCACATAACAATGTTGTTAGGTCATTGACTTACAACTTGGTTCAGATTAAGTATATGTAGGTGTAATCAGTTTGTACCCCTAGCGCTAACCAAACCCTTAAGGTTTGTCCACCTTTGACTAACCATTTAAGTATAATACATCAACACCCATCTAATGTAGCATACTGACAATAATGGCAAACAATGCCTGACGTAGTAATTTTAGTGTCATGTGAGTATGTGCCAAGAGATTACTACTTTATTCTCTAACAACAATTTCACAAAGTCAAGTCTCTGTCTGACTTATTATATCTCGTGTGACAATCCGACCTCAGAAAACTGTTGTCGAGAACTCAACATCCTCAACAATAAAATTTATTTTATTCAAATTTTTTTAGCTTTAGAACTTACAAGTTATCATACTACAGTTCTCGTGATCATATGCAATGATTTGCTAAAAAAGTCGACTCTTCATTTTCACCTTAGACGCCCAATATTGAGGTCTACATGGTAGGACATATATAAGTTTAGGGTCTTCTATAAATCTGCTTGAGAAATCAAACAAATATTTTTTTCCTCTTATACCCCCACAATTGAGGTATAAGGCCCCTTTATAATTATCATGATTTCTCAATATAAGAAACGACAATTATGTGTCCTTTAGGTTGCATCTAACTTTGACACACCATATAATGGTACTCTATACCAACATTATGATTTAACATGTTCATGTATTCATTCTCAATTCATTGACGATTTTCCCTTTTATCTACTATTGTCTTGTTCTATTAAGCTAACACTCAAAGAATCACAAGACCATATTTCCAAGTATAACATTTCATAGTAACTTAGATAGATAGCATTTGTCACTAGTTTTAATTCGCAATGCACATATTGAGAATAATATCATAATTTGATTAGTGTCCATACCTGACAAGCCTTGCACATCATTTACCTATTTTTTCAACTTTCTTGATGGTTGAATTGTTCATGAAAATGCTTTTGATCTTTTCATTCTTAGTAGAAGTCAAAACATGCCTTTTCTGGAGCACACGTTCCATCACTTCCGGCATTTACCAACCAATTCTTTTTATCATCTCCAATGAAAAGTAAATTTACTTAACAAAATAAGAATGTCAATTGTTCCATTCAAATTTGAATATACAATTCTCTAATTCCGAGGAGATAAGCACACAACTAAAAAACAGAAGTTATTATATATTAACACTTAATCTATCATTCAAATTAAGATGATGAAACTTCTGGCAAAGCAAGAATTCAAAAAATTGGTTGATACTTTCATTCGTCTTAGGTAATATCAAATTATCAAGATATTATAAGTGGTCGTCTTATCAAAATATTTATTACCAACACATAGTTATCAAGTTACTTAATTCTCTCTTCAAATTACACTATCACTGTCATAAGTAAGCAACAAAACTTGGTAATAAAAACCCTAAACGATTTTTGTATACATAATATCAATTCAAGAATATTTGATCGCTTAAACTTCTTGTTGCACTAGTTACTAAAAGATACTTTATACCTCACTATCCATATGACTATGGTATACTGTATTATGATTCTCATATTTTTAACGAAAGGTAACGTATTCGATATGATTTAAAAATCACCATAGAAGAAATTACTAATACACAATTATTAACCAATCATGTGATTCACGCCAATTGATACTGCACAAAGCACATATAATCAAAGTGATTTACAACACAATGGGTAACTCATACACAACCGATTCAACATCTCATTATTCATTAACAATGTGATACTAATCTAACACATAAGAGATTATTACTTTAATTCACAAAATTCAATTCGTTACTTGCTCTAATTTATTTATGAGAAATATTTCAACTAAATTGAAATCTCAAGTCTATTATGGATAAAAACACTTACTAGCACCGGTTTTTCATGTTATATCTAAGGTGACAAAGTACCATTATAAATGGTTGCAGGATCTCATACTAATCTAGAGCTTAGATACAGTTATTGATATTCTGGAGAAACATGCGCAACGTTTTTACAAACACCATATCTCACAAACCACAATTCCGAATCAGAAAATAAAAAATAAGTTTTGAAGATAACATCTAGATCTACAAACTTCATTTTTAATTACCATTTCAAAAATCACATGGTTACCCCAGAAAAACTAATTCATTCAACAATATTTTTTTACCCGTCAAATTTTTTCAGGAACGTTTCTCAGTTTTGTAAAGTACCTAAAAAATACTTTTACAATTCCAAAAATTCTGACATTTGGTGGAGTTAACTATCAGGATGTCTACTATATTCAGTTAAAAGTATTTGTCGAAATTCCTTCTAAGTTAAGAGATATACTCGAAAATCTACAACTGTCCAAAAAACTCAAAAAGAAAAATAATCACTTCACAATTAACATCCTTTGTTTTCCAATATAATATCAACGTCAACGATTCATAAATCGATCTTTCATTTACGATCATTACTAAAGATAATGTCTTAAGATTGTTGTGTGCAACAATCAAAAATGAAGAAAATTAAATAAACAAAAGTTTTTGATACTTAGCTCCTTAATAGAAGTGATTTGTCACAACAGACGAGCTCCGCATATCTCCGCAACATCAACATGGAATGTAGCAAAAACTTTGGAAAAACAGAGTGAGTCACGTGTTCAACACGCTGTCCTTAAGACATTAGCGCCCGACTACATCCAAAAGTGATGCTATAGCTTCTACAGGGCGGATGCCTCCAGGATAAAACATCATAGTACACCTACTATTATCATATGTAGTAAATGTTCAACTTGAGCTTGGCAACTCCAAAAAACCCTTAAGAAAAATCTTGACAACTTTAGAAAGATAATAAAAAATTATTATTCTTTTTGGTCTCTTCAAAAATATGAAAAAACTCTTTTCCTTGGATTATCTCTATAGGTCGAGAAAAAATTGTTTATATAATAACCTATTACAACTTAAGAAGAAGGATCTCCCCGATATGGGACGAATAAGTTTATATAATCTTTTAAAACAATTTATGATTAGAAACTCCCCCATATAAGATTAATAAATTTTTCATTCATAAAAAAATAAAAATTTATTTTATTTACTTAACAGCTTTAAAATAAACTTTAATATAAATAAACTCCCCGATGCTCCAATTATCTCATCTTTTGATGATGATGTTGTTCTTGTTTCTGTTACTTGTACTGCTGATCTGGGTATCACTGGTGGTTTAACTGCTCGTGTTGTCACTGGAATCCTAATAGGAATAATACAGTTAAACCACACACAACAGAAATTGCGATAATTGCTGCTTTACTGAGTTTTTTAGATTTCTTCTTCAATGGGAGATTATCGGAAGTATCATCATCTCGCGATGGAGATGGAGCTTGGAAAAATGGTTGACATGGTCTTAAAGGACCTCCACAGAGATCTAAATTAGTGAAACCCCATCTTCTTTTCAGATCCATTCGAAAACATAGTTGATTGTTAGCTCAGACTTCATGCCTTGCAAGATTGACTAAATTAGTGAAACCCCATCTTAAAACCAAGATTGTATATCCGCTGTTCAAATGAGATTTTGACGAGTATTGATTAATCAATGAAATATAAACTTGTTTTTCTTTTATTTTATTATCATCTACTTCTGATTGAGGTAGCGAAGATTGGAAGATATTTTTCAAAATCGGAAATGGTGGTGGTTGTAGTTTGGTGGGGCTGTATACTACTCCCTCCGTTTCAGGAAAAGAGTTACTTTTCCTATTTGCACAATTGTTAAAGCAAGATGAGAGAGAATAACTTTTGTAATTTATTTCCAAATTTGCCCTAACAAAAAGTTTAATACTACATATATCTTTATAATGAGAATAATAACATTTCTTAAAATAATAGGGGTAATTTTGAAAGTTTGTTATATTGAAAATAAAAGTAACTCTTTTGTTGGAACAAAAATTTAAAGAGAAAGTAACTCTTTTCCTGAAACGGAGGGAGTATATGATTGGGGGGCGATTGTAAACAAATAAATTTTCGAGGGTGTAAACATAGTTTTAGGTTATTGTATAATTATTAGTAAAATGAAGGGTATAATAATAAAATCGTTAAATAATTGTATTTTATTTTAAAATAATTAATAATTAATGAATATAAGTCAAGATTTAATTAGGTCAACGCAGATCAACATTATTTTCAGGTAAAAAAATTCTAAATAAGTCAAAAGTTAGAATAAATTCTAATGTTAGACAAGACCCAAATACCAAAAACCAGTTAACCTTTTAGAAAAAGACGCTGTCAGAAATCATATAAAAAGTTACAATAACCATTAGATTCGCCGCTCCGCCTAATTGCCTATGAATACACCGCCCTGAAAATAAAATTCCGTTGTCGTAAGAAGGTGCCATGATTATCAGGTTGGTATTGCATTTTTTTCTTAGTTGTATAAATATATAGATATTTAATTTGTAGAGATAAGAGTTTTTTTCACCATTTCAATTCAATAATGAGTCATGTTCATTAGAGCATCCACAATCACACGATGATAATCATCGATCAAAGATCAAAAAATTTGATCTTTGATCCGTCTCAAAAACAACGGGGTATGATCAAGCGAGGGCCTAGGATATCGCTTGAACGTAAGCGAAGTATCAAGGTAACGCTTGAAAAGACGGACGAGAGACTAATAGTTCGCCTGGTACAAGCGAGATTCTGCTCTACCGCCTACCAAAAAAAAATACAGGCGAAATCTCAACATTCCGCCCAGTAAGTAAGCGAGACATCAGTATTTCGCTTTTCGAAGCGAGGGACCAAGATGTCGTCTATGTATTGTGCGGAAAACTCATGTGAAAATTGAGCCGGGCGAGATGCAGGGGTACCGCTGGGACAGAAGCGTGGGGCCAAGATCTCGCCTGTGAGACGTGTGCATAACACGTGTGGTGAAATAGACGGGCGAGTAGTAGGAGTCTCGCTTGGTGTTAGGCGAGAGCCCAACCTCTCGCCCGTCTATTTCACCTGTAAAAACCCTACATTTTCTTCTTCTTCTCCTGTTGCCTACCTTGTCTCCTGTTGGCTACCTTGTTCTTCCTCTTCTTCTAGCCGCTCAACATCCAAGCCCCCATTTTGGCAACTTAAAATCATTCAACGAGAACCCAAGGTCCCGTTTCAAAATTTCGTACTTCGCTCATACATTTTCCAAGCGAAATCAAGGTATATCTTCTACAAAAAAAAATTGAATTAAATTGTTTTAATTTGATATGAAATTTTGATGATTTTTTAGTTAGTTCGATTGTAGATGTTGTTTAATTAATCATGTAATTACCATATTATAAACCGATTATTGAATTGTGAATTTTGTGTTCTAAACTTATGAAATTGGGAATTTATTTAGGGTTTATGTGGATGTTATCAATTAGGTTTCAAAATTTGTTCCCTTTGTTAAATTGAACATACAATACGAAATTGTTGTAGTTTAATTTTAGTGGGTTTGTGTTTAATTTTTGATTGAATATAGTATGTTGTGTAGAAATCAAAGGAATTAATTTTGATTTAATTTTGAAAATAATGTGTATGGATATATTTGAAATTGTGTATTTTGTCATAGGGTTTATGATAAATATTATAAATTGGGTATATTCTTATTGATGATTATTTGTTGTTGCCTGTATATAATTTATTAATTGGTTGTTTAAATTTAATTATGTTGTGGTTAAATTGTCGATATGTATCGAATTGCTATTTTATGTAGATTCTGAAGATGAATTTCGATGATATGTATCGAATAGTTAGAGTGCCAGGACATCCACATGGGTTGAGTCAGCTCATCAGGATAGAACCTGAAGATGGTGGAGTAGTTGATCCAACAAGGGGGGTTGATTTGGGGGAAAGGGTACTTCAACCATCAGTGGTTGACAATCGAATGTCAGCTATAAAGGATAGAACCGATTTGTTGGTTAGGAGACTGACTCGCTCGATTGAGTCTAGGGAGGTGATGAGCATAGAAGAACAACAAAGAGTTCGAATAGTGCTACAAGAGATAACAACCCTTTGTTCTGGGGAAAATTAAGATCGCTAGAACAAACTGAATTTGCTAGTTATGGTGTTGAACTTTATGGTGTGTCCCTTTATCTTTCAAAGTGTTGAACTTTATGGTGTTGAACCTTTTTAGTTCTTTTAATTTATTTATGAATATTAACTTCTACGGATACCAAATGAAGTTCGCAAGTTATTTATCAATTCATCTCAATGCCTTGTCAAATAAAATAAAATATCTCTGACAAATTGAGTAGAAAATCTTTGAATTATTAACTAGTCGTTGTATTGTCAATTCAGTGTATAGTCATTTCATCGCAATGCGTTGTCAAGGGAAAGCAAAATATCTCTGACAAAGTTAAAATTCAATCTTTGAATTATTATGTAGTCAGTCTATTATCATTTCATCGCAATGCCTTGTCAAGGGAAAGCAAAATATCTTTAACAAAGTTAAATATTATTGGTTGAATGTAGTATGTTGTGTAGAAATTAAAGGATTTAATTTTGATTTAATTTAAAAACAAATGTGTATGGTAGTATTTGCAATTGGATAATTTAAATGAGATTGATTATAATTGGTGAGATTGTTGTATTTTGATAATGATGTATGTATTTTTCGAATGTTTGTTGTATAATTTTTGGTACAAATGTGTATGGAAATAGACAATTACATACAAGTTTAGTTGGTGTTAAATTAATTTTAATTATTTATGCATTGTTGTGATTTACTGAATATATTGACAATGTTCTATTATTTGTTTGGGCAGATGTCTAGCAATGTTGTTTCGAGATGGGTTGGTAGAAAGAAGAAAAGCAAAAAAGCTAAAATCGCAGAGGATTCAGAATCTGAATCCATGGTCCCCGAGTCGGTAGATGTTCCGGGGTTGGAACACTATAACGTTGTCGAAGATACGGAGGAACACGTTTCGACAAATATTACATATTCCTCCGACGCCAACTTCAGGTTTGACCATCGTGGCTCTCTCAAATCAGTTATACAGATGTACAAGAAAATCACTAAGGAGTGTAATAGGGTCCAATATATAATAGAAAGGGGAGGTTGGGGAAGATTACTATCCCTACCTTTAGTAGATTCATCCCACGCTCTTATTGATTATATTGTCGAGCGGTTTTGGGATACTAAAAACACATTTCACTTTTGTTTTGGAGAGCTTGGGTTCACTCCCCTCGATTGGGTTATGTTGACCGGGCTTAGTATCGGTGTCGGGAGATCTGTTCCTTATGAGCCAGCTAAGTACAAATTTGAGTATGTTCGTGACAATATCTTTCCTGAACTGAAAGATAATGCGGTATGCAAAAGAGAAGGTGTTCCCCAACAGTGGGTTTCGGATGCCATCACTCTCAAGTTTTTGACCACCTATTTTGATAAAGATACATTGCACGCGGCGAACGATGATAGTGTTCTTGCTGATAGAGTAGCGAGGGCGTTCTATATGTATGTTCTGGGGAATTTCTTTTTCCCAAATGCAAAAACCTACATTGATGCAGGATGGTTGGCTGCCTTTGATAATCTAAATGAAGTTGATCAGTACGACTGGGGTGGTCCTGCATTATCAAAATTGTATTCGGGTCTTGCCACGGCTTCTAGGGGACAAAAATCAGTATCCGGGCCGTTCCAAATTTTGGAGGTAATATATTTTACGTTATTCAAAATTTATTTTCTTAAAATTTAATTGTTATGTTGTTAAATCATTTTGAAAAAAATTTTGTTGTAGTTTTGGGGATACGAATATCTGGGGATATGTCGTCCAAATATCCCTTCGGCTGAAAGTGAACATGAATGGCCTAGATGTCGTAGGTGGGTTGCCTCCCGGAAGAAGGGTGTTGACATAGTGAAGACAAGGACTAAACTGAACCAGTTATCCGTAGACGCCGTGACGTGGCAACCATGGCTTACTGCAGTTAACTACATACCAGAAGAATATTGGCCGCAAAGCAATAGAACTTTCTGGAAAAAGAATAACGTTCACCTGGCTGGGCACTGTATGTTTCCTAGTCTTTTTCTCATACTCCTTTTTTTTCCAACTCGTACTGTTGTGAATGGGTAGGTATTTATTTATTATCATTTTCTTGGATAAAGCACAATATGTATCTCGGAGAACGCTGTTGGAGGCAGAACAACCCAACTTGGGGTATTCCTGCAAACCCCCCCTGCTTGCATCTCCAACTTTGTCGACGACGAGATTGAGGACATGACAGCAATTTCTCACGTCAATGCTAGTGAATACGTACGTGTCGTGGAGTACGATGTTTATTATGAATATTGGAGACATGTTACCAACCTCTACAAATATGTCGTGCAAGTTGATTGGGAGGTTGAAACGTATGGCTATGCAGGTGACCGTATGAAACACAACATCCCACGGCCTCGTGATCATGTGCCTATTCCTCCCCCCCAACAACTACCATATGTAAGTTTTTAACAAAGTTTTGAAAAATTGAATACATATTACACATTTATGTTTCTGTGGTTATTCTAAATTATTTTCATCCCAGGTGGCGGCTTATGATTTGGTTCAAGAGTTTGCAGATTTTACGCAAGAGTTGCGTGATTTTACATTAGCTGAAACCAAGGATCGGATGGACTACTTGATTCGCAAAGAAGTTGAGTTCAACAATTTTCGGAGTCAGACAGCCGCTCAAATGAGCCTCCTACAAGATCAAAATACGTTGTTGACCAGACAGCTTACCCAATTTCGTGCAGAACAACCTCTTGGATTTTCCTCATATGCTATGACCACACCTTCGGGATCTTCATCAACAGTTCGACCAACGCAGAACGTCAGACCATCTTTCCCGCCATTTATTCCACCCAGATCAAACTCCGGTTAAACAAAAAATTAAAATTTCGAATGACGGTTAAAAGAACGTGTTCGGTTATTTTTATTGTTGATTTACGGTTATATGAAATGTTATTTTTTAGTACGTCGTTTATGTAGTATGATAATTTGACAGCTCATTACGAAATTTAAATGGCTGTTTTTTTACCGTTATGTTACCCATATGTTACCGTTTTATTACCGTTTTTTTGTCCTTGCATAACGGTTATTTTTTTTTGGTTTATACTACTATAAATAACATTCAATAGCTACACAACTCATTTCATTATTCCCACATTTTATTTTTCAATGTCTGGTTACGAAAATTTTACCCTTAATGCAACCAATTTTACTTTAGATGAAGATTTATCCATATGTCGAAACATAGTATTACATTATCCAGCAAGGGGTCAGGAACGTGATATCAATGGTTGTATGACCATGGAATGGTTGGAACACACACATGCTAACTTTTGCGATGAAACCGATAATCCCAACAACCGGAACAGAGCAGGCCTTTTTTGTCGATATGTGCAAATTACTAAGGAAGTATTAGAATTTTCTTCTTTAACTGCTCGGGTCAATGAATTTCGTCTTAGGAATGAAACTGATGATGAAGTTGTTGCTCGATCACTACAGGAATGGACAAGATGGAAACGAAGTGATTTCCGCTACAAACCTCATTTTGAGATATTAAGGGTAATGGATGAATTCAACCCTTTTGTGTTGATCTTTCTACCTAGTAGGGCAGAACTTCGTCAACGTCGTCCGACAAGCCAATCCTTTCGGTTTCACTAATAGGTTTATTTCTTACTTTATTTATCTGTATCGGGAGTTTATTTTTCTTTCCCTTTCATGTATTTTTTTTTTTGATTTAATAAAAGTATTGTAGTACCTTAAGTTATTGTTCATTTAACGACGATTCAGGGGATATTATGAGGTCATTAGCATTAAAAAAATTGAAACTCTAAAAATAAAGAACCGTTGAACTTTAACTTCAATTGATAATTTTAGGAGTTAATTGCGATTACATTTTGGATTTCATGAACTCATAGCTTGCTACAAATATGAATTCTTCCCCCTTTTCCTGAAAGTAGTGCATTTTAGCAATTTCCTCCTACACAAGGGAAGAAACAGTTAAATAATTTGTTATTTGTAATTGTTGTTAATGATAGAGGAGACAACTTTTTTAATGGTATGGATACTTACAAATTGTTGGATCGATAATCCTAAATGGGTGTCGTTAAAGATCCGTTGTTGTATAGATACATAATCAGCTATTCCCTTTCGAATAACTTGGTATCTATCATAAATCTGTACAATAGATCTTTGGGTTGAATTTCCATATTCCTCACCAAAATGTCTGTGGATCCTCCCTCATACAGTTTCTGGATCAACAATTCCGACTATAACATCTTCACGTAAGGTTTCATAATACCAGGATTTTGTTATAGCCAAGTCTTCGTCTGAATGAAATGTTGACATGGGTGTACGTAAGTTATGAAGTAAACAAAGAAGGTATTGGGATTAAATACAGAACAATAATATTTTTAATAACATTGCCTTGTCAAGTTATATAAAATATCTCTGACAAATCTGAAAAATAATCCTTTAATTGAAATGTGGTCGGTGTATTGTCAATTCATGTCATTG
>JAJJMC010015859.1:9874387-9899983 GCA_023531435.1 Papaver californicum
CATTAAACCCAAAATTTGGGAAATGGTGAACCCTTTTAGGAAAATGAATAATGAGTGGTGAAGATGGAGATAGAGATACCTAGGATAGGAAGGAGAATAGGGAGGTGAATATCATTTCCGTTTTATATGTGGCCTCACACACATATATTTTCATGTGTGGTCTCACATACATATTCTTGTGCTCAGCATGCTGCACACATGCTTATACTCGGTATGCTATACTTTTTTTTTCCTACAAAACACATCAATGATAATTGACTTATTTCGAACTCACATTGTTACTCATAAATAAAATAAAATAAAAAAATATTTTTTTAAGTTAGTCTTGCTAGAGTCATCAGGCAAGACAAGTCTTTAGTCAGGAGACTATCATGTACTCGAGATGTACAATAACAAGATGGATCAAGAAAATAATAGTAACCTCTCAATCCCGAAGGAGCAAGCCTTCTAATTTCGAAGAACTAACCTAAAATCGTTAAACGATTCAATTGATAATAATTTCAATGAGTTTCTATTACAGAACAATTAGCTTATATATCTAATCATTTCGAAACATAGAATCTAACGACAAGCAATATCCCAGGTGGTTGCATCTAATCCACCCATCACATCTAATAATAGCACCCATTATTAAGCTAAACACTACTACTATAAATTTTATTAAACTCAAACACACAATTGATATGGGACACCCTCCGGTACATTGACATTCTATTCTCCTTCAAAACATCCTTATCCTCGAGGATGAGAATCACGAAAATCAGCTTAAGTGATAGATATTCCTCGGTTGCAACACCTTCAGAAGATATGCAGAAGTAACAAGTGAGGATTGTGATCTGTATGCGAAATATTCCTTCAAACTGGTTGAGGACATAGTAGGGGTAGCTCCTTCTAATATGCACGAGAAGCCTCATATCCCTAATGATAATGAATAACCTTGTGAGACTCTTACACACTTCAAAACCAGGCCCAACAACCAATTGTCGCCAATGAATGCATTAACATCCATTGAACTTGACTTTTTTGTGCCATTTCCCCAAAGACAAGCGACTCTAATATATGCACAACTGCTGGCTGGGTAAGCACTCTTAGCAGCAGTCCTTAAGACCTCAGCATTGGCGCTGCTTACATTGTATTCAAAAATCACTTCAATAACAGAATTGTTATCTATTCCACACATCCACCCACTTGTCGCATCAAAATTAGAGAAAGCATCTTGTAGCTTCACAACAACTGCAGTAATGATGCAGACAGACATGCGCACATGTACACGAGCAAGCTCACATCACCATTTGCTTCCAAATCCCACCTTAAGAAGACCCACATCAAACATACCATCAACATTAACATAGTTGGATTTTGAATCATCATCAACCTGAATTGAATTCTCCATAAATCTCCAGAAAAATCCAATTAGATACAACTCTTTCTTGGTGGATACACCAGCGAAAATAGTCGATAGCAGCACCAGGATATGTATTGAGCATAACACAAAGACATAAAACCAATCATGGCAGAATTTGCATTTTTATGTGCACCTGCACTACCCCTCAACCATTCATGAGTTAGACTTACAGAAGCATTAGGGAAACCATGTTCAAAAAATTTATCTTCATCACTGCTCCGAGCAACTTCTATGTAAACAGGAACAACCCCAAAGCTCTTAGAATGAAAAGTCCATAATACAGAGTCCATCCATTTTCCTGTAGCAAACCACAAACGACCACAAACCATAGTACCAGTACCATTTCCTATACTGAAAAGTATTATTACAGCAGTGAAGTGCTAACATGGTAATCTCATGAGAATAACTGCAAGTTGGTTACGACTTTCAGCAGTGCAGAAAATATTACTTTGAGAAGTCCATTTTTCGTCAAAGTCGAAAAATGAGAAATGAACTGTCATTTTAACACTTCTCACACTCCATAACCCAGGTGCAACCAATCTGAATTTCCACTTCAAGTAACCTACCAACTTCGACAAAATTGGAACATGTGTGAAAGTGACTACAAGTTGTATTATCCTCATCCTCCCATAGAACTCGAACTCGGTATGCCTCTTGTTGTTCGGTACACCACACACAACTATTGTTTACAGCTACAAGGTTTATGTTGAACAAAATACAAGGAGTGAATACCATCCATGGCAGAGTTTAGATATAATTGAATAATTTTCCACTAAGCAGTAAGATATCTTGGGGTCACATGTGTAGATGACAAGGAGAGTAAGAAGGGACCAAACCGTGGGTGATAAAAGTACTGAGTTCTCACATTTTTCGAAACCGAGAGAAGAAGAAGCAGCAGATAGTTAAACTCCTTCAAAAGAATCTGTAGTTCATGAGTTTCATCAAGACCAACTGCAATCCTTAATAACTTAAGCCCGAAAACTTCTGTAGGATAGGCAAGTGTGTATTCCCTTCAACACCATTCAAACTCCACACTACCCTATTCTTAAGTTCTAACAATAAGTGGTTCCTACCCCAGCTAGTACCAGAAACAATAGAGACAGGAAACCCCAATAATGCCATGAAAAACAACATACAATCACAATCATTACCTTGCTGCACCATTTTTTTAAACCACTTGCAAGCCGCACGACCGTCATCATTTTCAACAAACAAAAACGTATTTGAATACCCAAGCTCTAGAATTAGCTTACTTACAGAATTTTTTACAGAATCACTATTGTATGCATCCATCAAAACTGACCCAATAAGAATAATCACACAAGAAGTATTTGTATCAACCCCAAATTTATAAGCATCAACAAACTTAACATACCCTTTAATAACATCTAACACTTTGCCACAATCATATACCCAGTGAGCAGACTTGATGATAATGAAGAGACATTCATCAACTATTACTTTGTAACTTGCCTTACCCATTTTATCTAATTGAAAATAAAAACAATTACCACCATTAGTCAAACTCCAAGCTATACTCTCATGCATTTTAACAAGCAACATCCCAACAGTACTAGTAACACCACATTTAGCTAACATACCAGCAATCGTTTCACTAACCCCTGAATCTGACCAGTACCCATTCTTAAAAACCAACTCATAAACAAATTTTTCATCGAAATCAATCATTATAATTGACTCATTAAAAACAACCAAACCAGAAGTAAGTAAATCAAAACACAACTTAGAACTGCATCTAACAAAACACGGATACCTGCCAATAGCTACAAACTCTTTACCACAATCAAATAACATTCTAGAATAACCAGAGAAAAGAGATAAACCTCCGTTAGAAATCAGTTAGGTGTGTGTGATTACCAAAAATCTAATCTTTGGATCACAACCATATGAGTCGGAAACATAAGTCAGATCAAATCAAATATAATGAAAACAAAACATGTTAACAATAAAAACAAGAAATTGAAATATGAATCAAAACAATAATTTAACGTGGTTCGACAACGAATTGTCTACATCCACGGGTAATAAATGATTTAGATGTTTTTATTCATGATTATATGTTACAAAAAGATATCAGGTTATATGAATCAAGTAAAATTTATCAAATTATTAATGAACTACGAATATACTTAATTAACACAACACCCATACCTAAAATTTTTCCTCTGATCCTATTCCTTCTCCAAAATTTTCCGTCCCTTCTTTCTGTTTTGGAGTTTGATGTTTATAGTAAATATCATGGGTCCCTCTCATCTAAACTTTCCACCTATTAGTTCTTATCCAAACTTTGGAACGAAGCTTATCTCGCATTCTTATTTGTATTTCTCGCAAGACTTGACATGCGTACTTCTTATTTCCCTTAGTTTCCCGCTTGGTGACCCGTACTTCTTCTGGGGATTTGTATTCAAGTTATTGTTTTTGGATTTGGATGAATGCTTCGGTCTTACTAGGATTATAGCATGTCTGACATGTGGCCATTAAAAGTGCCATCATTATTTTCAGAATTTGGCATGTCCAATACGTGGCTATTGAAAGTGACTTGTCATGCTTTAGCTTCCTCTGTTCCGCAACTTGTACAACTGAGACGTGTCCATCATGCATTAATATTTGTCGATTCTATTCATTGTGTCAGGCTTTCCCGCAACTTGTGTGTCAGTCATGCAACAAAGATGTCTGTTTCGTACAGTGTACCATGCTTTCCCGCAACTTGTGTGTCGATCATGCAACGAAGATGTCGTTTCAGTACTTATCAATGGGTTTTGTTTCAGTGTTTCTTGTTTCATCATAATCTGATACTCTTTCCATAGTATTTGAACACGTGGTGTTAGTGATTTAATACCCTCACAATTTGCCATTTTTTTCTTTTGAATTTTTACATATGGTAAAAAGGAAAAATAGTTATTATTTTTTCGGTTTTCACGCCACTAATAAATTTTTTTCCCACGTTTAGGTTTACTTTTCTAACAGTTTTGACGGTTTCGAGAAAATCACGTCTACGATAAAGTTCCTCTTTCCTCCACTTTATTGTTTCGACGGTTTCGTCAGTTTCAATCCTCTTCTATTTAATACAAATCTTGTCACATCTCTCACCTCACTCTTCATCTTCTTTGTCTTTTTCTTCTTAAAGTTTTTGTTCCTTTTTCATTCTTCTGAAACTGAACTTTTCAGTGATTCCTCGTAATTTGATTAATCCACTTTGTGATGATTACATCGTGATTAAGGATTTCTTGCATCGGGATCAGGTCTTCTTTTCATTCAGTTTATCTGATTTGATTTCTGTTTTTCACTCTGTTGCAGGTAATATTCCTAACTTTAATGTATATGTTTATCTATTGATCTTCTTAACTGAGTTTTTTAGGAGTGACTGGTGATGATGATGTTTTTATTTTGATTTCTGATTGTTCCACTGAATCCATGAATCTTTTCTTTTCTTGATCAGAGAGTTGTTTACTTGTTTACATTCTGGTTCAATGAACATCTTGCTTTTCTTCTGTTTTGTAGAATTTCTGTTTTGTTCTTGCTTTTCATCATGGTGAATTTATCTTTTCTTATTTTCTCATATGTAGGTAAAAATTGATCATGTCTGGAAAAGCTGATAGTAATGTTGCTGGAGGTGCCTCTCAACATGGTGATCATCATGTAGAAAAGAAATCAACTCGCTACTTTGTGAGAAAACAGAAAGTGGTAGATGAATCTGGTACTTCAGAAGTTCAACCTTCTGATTTAGTAAGGACTGATGACGTATCTGTTGCGGCCAATAGACCAGCTTCTAAAAATAAGTGTTTAAATGAGAACTTCAGCTTTAGGTCAATAAATATGAAGAGTATAAAGAGAAGCACCAACTTCAACAATTTAAAGTTTCCTTTTGCGATCCTGCTGCAGGAGATGAGATTACGCTTGGTATGATAAGGAAATTCGAGTATAGCAACAACAGACTGTTAATAACTACAGGAAAGTTGGATGAGGGCTTGAAGCTTCCTTTGTACAAAAGCGGGGACTTTTTCAGTATGAGGTTCATGCGAGCCGAAATAAATCCAAGCACGGTTTATTCTGGTCTATTTCCTAATACAAAGGGAATTGGTGGCGCGTGGTGATTGAATGTTGTAAGCGCAGCAGAGGAGAAACAAATTTCTCATGTTATGTTCCCAATCATGCGGAACGTGAGCATTATACTGTAGATAACTTTCATGCTACGTATGCTGACGCTATCGCCGTGAAGAATTACAAGAAGTGGAGCGTCGGACTGGGTCGTAGAGAAGGATTTCGTCTGCTCTGGGATAATTCTAAATTATATGTCATTCCTGGGACACATGATCCTTTACGGGAAAAGATTCGTATTGATCATGACTTCAGGTGGTACCACACTCCCCTGATAATTGAAGGACCATGGGTTTATGGGTTTGTTCAAGATAGTGTGGTCCGCAACCTTTCATCATGTCTTCATTCCTACTACCTTTGGCAGTTAAATTTCAAAGGCTTTTCTTTCTCGTTTGACGATGTGGTATGTAGAATTCTCTCTCTATTCTTCTACATCATACTTTAAATATTGTCTAATTATTTTCCCTTTTTTTTAAATATATATATATATATATAAATATAGTCGCAAGTTGAAGGGAGCTCGAAAGGTGATTCGGGTGTTAAGCGCAAAGCCGCAGCTTCAATAGAGAAGGTATTGATTCATCCAAATGAATTTGCATGATCCTTATGAATTTTATTTAATGAGTTCCTACGGTACATTGACATGGTCAGAAAAAAGCTAAAGCTACACCCCGCATTTCCACTGATAGGGAGGAAGGAGAAATCCGTGATTCACCCTATTGTCAACCAGAGTCGAAAACTGAGGATAACTCTGTTGAACTTGAAAGAAATGTGGAAAATAAGAATGTCCCGCTTCAACTGACAAATTTTGTGCCCACGGAGCTAGTTAATGCTGTGGTGGAAACTACGGGTGTTACAGACAGTTGTCCGAACCAGGCCGCAAATCCTGAGTTCTCCTATCTCACTTCTCAGTTCTCTCCCTTGTTTGAAGATGATCTTCTCGTTCCTTATGCAAGTGAAGATAGTTTATCTGATAAGGAGGATTTCGCCGTTCAGGGTGAGCCGACAAATGCTGGGGTGGAAGCTGCTTCTACCGAGGGTAATGTCGAGTGCACAGTTGTCACTGATGCGGTTCAAATGAATGAAAAAATCTCGCACAATGATAAAGGTAAAGGAATAACGGAGGATGTGAATCTTATGGATAAGGAGGAGGAGTCATTTCGCTGGTTTATGTCCAAAGAGTTGATGTCTGTCCCATGCGACTTTCAGCCAGTGGAGACAGATAGCCATGCAGTTGCTAATCTGCGGGAATACATGCGGTCTGCTTCGCATGACGTAGTGAAAGAAGCCTGGTTAAAAGGACAAGGCCATCCTGTCTTCCCTTCCTTTGACATGAACCTTCCTTCCTCTCTTGCGGAGACGATTGCTCTAGCGGATGGTGGAGCATACTCTTTCCCGCAACAAGCTATCTTGCAGGTATTTTTATTATTTTAATGACCTTAAATTTCGTTTTATTTTCATCTTTACTTAAAACTTTAATTTTGAAAATTACAGCTTGCTCGGGGTCAAAATGCCGCATATGTGGCTTATAAATTTTTCAAAGAACGATCCATGAAGATGGAGACTCAGTTTAGGAATGTAGAGGAGAAATTAATCAGATCAGAAGAAGATTATGCGGACTTAAAGCGGGAAATTGATATGCTTCGTCAGCAGTTATTAGATCTTCAGAATCAAGGTTTAACGTTTTTTCTCTCATATTAGTTCCCTTATTTTATTTGCATAAATCTGAATTGCTTTACGGGATCATCAGGGGATTCAAACCTCGTGAATAGGCTGCAACGTAGAGATATGCGTCTGACAGATCATGTATTAAAAGTCAATAAAGAAAATGCTGAAATCAAGGAAAGATTCAATAACTTGGTTGATAGGATGAGTCAAGCCAAATCGAAGTATGAGGATCTAGAATTGAAGCACCGGCTTTTACATGTAGATTATATCCGTAAGAAGAAAAAAATATGATGCCACTCTGCTATGGATTAAAGATTGTATTCTTGAAGCGCGGGCACAATCAGAGAAATTGGAAGAAGAAAATTGCAAGCTTTGTGTGGAACGTAAGAATATCCTTGCGGGATTTTCTCGCTCCGGGTCACGTCATAATTCACAGCTTTCTTCTTATATGACATATGGTTCCCCCACGTGGGTGCAAATTTTGTTGCTTTTTTATCTCTTTGGTATTCTGGGATTTGTCGCAGAATATACTGCCCTTCAACAAAGTTCCGCAACTTTACTTTTTTATTATATTCTCTTTCCAGTCTTCTTTGATAATTTTCTATTTATTAGAGTGTAACTTCTCTTCTTTCTTTTAAGTCATCCAACTTCTCAAGCATTAGATCTGTGTTTATATTCTTTTCCCATGCTTCTGTCCTTGTTGTGGGTAAAATAATTTCCGTTGGAATAACTGTTTCCGCTCCATAAGTGAGAAGAAATAGTGATTCTCCAGTGGCTTCTCTTCTTGTCGTGCGATATGCCCATAAAGTATTATGAATTTGTGCGCACCATCTTTTATGATATCCATCTAGAGTCTTTTTTAGATTCATGGAAATAGTTTTATTTGTAGCTTCATCTTGTCCGTTACTTTGGGGATAAAGTAGAGTGGGGTTGTTCTTTTGGATGTTAAACGTTTCGAAAAGCATATCAATATTTCTCCCTTGTAGTTGTTGTCCATTTTTCGAGACTATAGCTACCGGGATTCCAAATCTGCAAATTATATCTTCGAATAAAAACTTAAAAACATCTGTATCTCTAATCCGAGCAAGAGATTTGGCTTCAACCCATTTAGTAAAATAATCAGTTGCTACAATCAAGTATTTTCTTTTTTGCGTGCCTTCCACTAAGGTCCCAATAATATCTACTCCCCATTTTGCAAATGGCCACAGGCTGAGTATGGAATTGAGCTCCGTTGCGGGAGCTTTAATTTTTTTTGCAAAGCGTTGACATTCTTCGCACCTTCTTGCCAGATTGTCTGCATCTGTGTGCATAAATGGCCAGTAATATCCTTGCGTCTTTGCTTTCAGTGTGAGTGATCGTCTTCCGCTATGATTTCCGAATCTCCATAATAAATATCTCTGAGAATACGTTGTCCTTCTTTTTGTGACAAACACCGAAGTAACGGCCCCAAAAAAGACACGCGGTACAGAATTTTATCCCGCAATTGATAATTTGCAGATTTTGATTGCAGTTTTCTCGCATCCTTAGTGTCTGTGGGTAATATCCAATTTTGTAAGTATTGATGTATTGGGAGCCTCCAATCTTCTTCAGATTAATTCATTTTCTAGTTTTTGTGGAAAGTTTGCATCATCTTTAATGGATGCATCTTCAATATCTTCATCTACTTCCTCTTCCATGTTTTCGACTGCCCATATCTTAATTGATGGCTTATAGATGCACCCAATTTTGACTACCAATGTATTTTGATCTTTTATCATTGAAGAAATGAATGCTAATGCATCAGCATGGCGATTTTTCTCTCTGGATAAATGTCGAAAAATTATATTTGGAATTTGAGATGCCAAATTTTGAACAAGATTCTTGTATTCTATCAAGTCTTCATCAAGCGCTTGATATTTCAACTCAACCTGCCGAATTATCAATTGTGAATCCTTGTAAGACGCACATCATTTATTCCCAACTCGATGATGAGCCGAAGGGCATGAACCAAAGCCTCATACTCTACTATATTATTTGTGTGTTCACCGAATTCAAGACGAAATGCATGTACCATCCGATCTCCTGTAGGGGTTGTAATCACAATTCCTATTCCCGCTCCTTCTTTATTACGTGCCCCATCAACAAATACTTCCCATCTGCGGGAGTTTATAGAACTCAGAATATCTTGAGAATCATCATCTTCTATCCCCGGCAATCCTTGGATTTCAAAGTCGTCACCTAATGGTAAATCTGCAAGGAAATCTGCCAAGACTTGTGATTTTTGTGCAATTTGTATTTCAAATTTGATATGGAATTGTTCCAATCGTGCATTTTATTTTTCTATTCTCCCTACTTTTCCTGCATTCTTTAGTACGGATTCTAACGGAGCATTACTTGGTACCCGCACATAGTGTGTTAGAAAATATGTGCACAACTTTTGTGTGGAAAAAACCAGTGCTAATATCAATTGTTCAATTTTGGTGTAATTCCTTTATGAAAGATTGAGAGTTTTACTAATATAATACAATGGTTTCTCTACTTTCTCATTTGTTCGTACCAATACCGCACTTAGAACATCTTCTGTTTCCGCTATGTACAAGGCCAGTACCTCTTCAGGCTTCGGTTTTTGTAATGCAGGTAATGTGGAGAGATTAGCTTTGAAGTTTTGAAAGGCTTGCTCACAATTTTCATTCCATACAAATTTGCTTTTCTTATTCAGTGTGTCAAAAATTAGTTTACATTTGTCTGATGATCTGGCAATGAATCTATTAAGTGCGGCTAAACATCCATTTAATTTTTATACTTCTTTTACATTCCTTGGAGATGGCATATTAACAATTGCTTGTATTTTTGCTGGATCAACTTCAATCCCTTTTTTGTGACCAAGTGACCCAAGAACTTTCTAGATGTAACTCCAACAATGCATTTATCCGAATTAACTTTCATTTTATATTTGCGTAGAGCTTCAAATATTTCTCTTAAATCTTGTAATCATCCTTTCAAAGTTTACTTTTTATTAGCATATCATCTACATAGACTTCCAAGGTGCGGCCTATCCATGGTTTAAAGATTGCATCTACCAATCGATGATAGGTTGCTCCCGCATTCCTTAGTCCAAACGGCATTCGGGTATAGCAGTACAAACCATGCGGGGTAAAAAATGCAGTATGTTCTTGATCTTCTTCAGCTAAAGCAATTTGATTATATCCTGAATGTCCATTCATGAAAGATAAAGCCTCATGTCCTTCAACTGCATCTACTAATTGATCAATGCTGGGAAGCGGATAACTATATTTAGGGCATGCCTTATTCAAATTGGTGAAGTCTATACAAATCCTTACTCCTCCATTCTTTTTTGGTACAATTACCATATTGGATATCCAAGTTGGGTATCGCACCTCTCGAATAAATCCTGCATCCATGGGTTTCTTTAGTTCATTTTCAACTGATGAATGATACTCGTGCGCCACTTTGCGTATATGCTTCCGAAATGGTGTAGTGCCTGGATGTATATGTAATTCGTGACGAACGATACTTGGATCAATGCCTGGCATATCCTCCATCTTCCATGTAAAAATATCTACATAATCTCTAAGTAGGATAACCAACTCATGTTCCCTTTCCGATTTCATTAGTGTTCCAATCTTGATTATTCTCGGGGATTCTTCTGTTCCTATATTGACATTCTTGGTTGCTTCAACTGCTGAAAAAATGGATTTGGGAACTCTAAAAATGCGGGAGCTCCCTTTGATTTCTATTCTGGAATATTACTCATTTCCTTTGTTTTTGGTATGCTTCCTTCCAATGGAATGTTTTTATTTGTTTCATTCACCAATCCTCTACCCGCAGTCTCAATCAAATATTGATTTACTACATCTTCTTTTGCTTTAATTTTTTCGTTCTTTCTTTCTATCTTGGGTTGTTGAATTCGTTCCTCATTTATATATGTGTCTCTCTGAGGATGCAAGATTTTACAACATTTTTATCCCCCTTTATTTCCATTTCTCCTTGTGGTGTTGGGAATCGTAAATATTGATGATAAGTAGCGATTACTCCTTTCAATTGGTGAACCCAATGTCTGCCAATGATTGCATTATATTGGGACAGTGCTCTACTACATTGAATTTGGTTAAAATGCTACTTTTTCCCGCTAAGACATCAAGTAAAATCTCTCCTTTTGTCTTTGATGCATTCCCATTAAATTCGTAAATAGTGTAACAAGAGGGTGTGAGTTGATCGTCCTTTAGTCCCATTTTTTGGAATGTGTCATAAAATAACACATTAAGTGAACTTCCCCTATCCATGAGGATCTTCTTCACATTCCATCCAAACATCGGTAAAGTGAGAACCAGCGGATCATTGTGTGTCTCAATTTCTTGATCAACTTCACCCGCTGAAAAAGTTACTAGGGAAGCCATCCATTCCTCCCACGTTTCTGTCATTCTTCCCCAACTTTAGAAACTTCATGATTGTCAATTCTTTTACGTAACTTCTTATCAATTGCTGCGTTCATAGATAACTGATTTGACTCTGTGTAGGAAATCGTGTTGATGGTCCGGTTATTCTCCGAAATATTTATAGTTTTCCCTGTGTTCAGCCTTGGTGGAGGATCGGGTAAATAAAGGAATTCCTTCAGTTCTCCCGCATCAATTAACTTCTGTACTTGCAATTTTTAATTTTTGCATCTATTTGTGGGATGACCATAAAAACAATGATATCCACAATAATCTTAAGAACTTTATGTATGCGATGATTGCCTTCCTTTCGTCCATGGCCATTCAAAATCTTGCATGTTCTTAATGGTATTTAGAATTTTTGAATATGTGGTGTTGAGCTTAGTAAAAACTCGATCCTCAAATTGCCGGTTGATCCTTCTTTCCTCATCCGCTCTGCCTCGCTTGAATTCATTATATGGGTTTCCCGCAACTCGTTTTCCGAAACTTGTTGCGGATTCAACAAAATTTGTTATGTTTGCAACTCTTTGATGTTGAGAAACTGCTCTTGGATTTTGTTTTTGTATATCTTGTAACCTTGCATATTTCTCAATAATTACCCTTAGATCCCCTTCAATTTTTGGATCCTCTCCATGAATATCTACGAAGAGCGGGCTCATGCGGTTTGATATTCCCCATTTGTAGCAATTAATAGAAATATCTGGACTAATATTACCTATTGCTTGAAAAATTGCCTGCCATCGATCTGTGTAGTCTCGGATAGTTTCATCTGTCCAAGTAGCAAGGGCAAATAATTTATCCATTCCAGCATTTGAGGGTTTATTGTACATGTACGTCTCCAAGAATTTTTGGGTCAATTGTGCATACGAATGTATTGATCCTTCTGGTAGATTGTCGTACCATGTAAATGATGATCTTTTCAAACTAGAGGGACAACGGGTCATATTACGTTTATAATATTTTAAGTGAGCCGCGGGATCCTTTGTTCCATTATAAGATTCAAAGATGGGGAGATTGCATTTGTGCGGGATAGATGTAAATGCAAGGTGCGGTGCCAATGGTGTTCTACTGGCCACTTTTAATACTTCCTCAAGACGTCCTCCCTCTTGTTTATTTTTCAAGGTCTTTATTTCCTTTCTCATTTCTTCCAAATCCTTAAAATATTTATTCCACCTGTTGTTCTGCGGTCTTGAGTCATCAAAATTTGGTTTATCGGACTCATACCGCTGACTAAACCTGTTTGTTTTGGATGAACATATGTATCATCCGCCGGCTCAACTATCATCACCCTTTGATCTTTATTGATCCTTGTTTTCTTTCTGAAGATCTTTTTGAACTTATTTCTTTCCCCTGTAACCTTGTAACAGATGCTTCCGCATCCTGTTGGGCTTTATGTCTGAGCATCTGATTCTCTTGCGTTAAGAGAACAATTGTTTCTGCATAAGTTTTTTGTGCCTTACGAATTTTATTCAATTCTTCAAATAATTGATTGATAGGATCAATCCAGTTTTGTGATGCTTCTTCATGTGGTTGGTTAATTGATTGGTTAACTGGGATGTTTGCCTGAGCATCCAAGGGTTGTGGTCCTTGGGACTCTTCTACTATTTCTCTTTCTGGAAGAGTCTCTATTGTTTGATTTTCCAAATTTCTTATATCGACATCTTGTTCTTGTACGGTTTTGTTTGCGGCTGTCTCCATTTATCTAATTTCTTTTGGAATATTATAATGTCTTCTTTGCTCAATCTAGTGCTGCTGTAGAAATTTCTTTGTTGATGTTCTAATAAAATTTTAGATAATGAGATATGTATTTCATAAAATTTTAACATTCGAAATATATATATAAAATAATTTGATTGATAGAAAAAAAAATCTAGCTTTAATTAAAATTTGATATATCACATAAAAGTTAGACAAATTTCCAATTTAAATCAGGTTTCATAAGTTCATCAAATCATTTTCTTGCAAACAAGTCAGAAGCAAGTTCGGAAATTCAATTCAAAACTTATTTTACTGTTTTGACGAGAATCAAAACTAGGTAGCTGCAATTCAATTTTAATTTATACAATCAATTGAATTAGAGACACATAAATTTAATAGTTTCAAGCCAAATTCTTTTTGCAAAATCGTTAAAAGCATAATATTTGGTGGAAGTTTATGAGAAAGATTTTCAAACCCATGGTTTAGAGAACATCTGAGGTAATCAAAAATATTAATTTAAGTGAGAGGTATCAATTAAAGAAGTGTTGTGTATGAACATAACAGTTACATCGAAATAGACATCATTTGAAAAGTTTGGAGAAAAACTTTATGCAGAATTTTGAAATATCAATTAAAATCATAGTATATGTAGGAAAAGGGGTTTTCTAAGATAACAAGATTCAAGATTTTAAAGATGAAGATTTGGACAGGTAGAATAAATTCTTTACTACCTTCCTGTTTCTAGCGTCAAATTGTGATTACCAAAAATCTAATCTTTGGATCACAACCATATGAGTCGGAAAAATAAGTCATATCAAATCAAATATAATGAAAACAAAACATGTTAACAATAAGAACAAGAAATTGAAATATGAATCAACACAATAATTTAACGTGGTTCGACAACGGATTGTCTACATCCACGGGTAATAAAGGATTTAGATGTTTTTATTCATGATTATATGTTACAAAAAGATATCAGGTTATATGAATCAAGTAGAATTTATCAAATTATTAATGAACTACGAATATACTTAATTAACACAACACCCATACCTAAACTTTTTCCTCTGATCCTATTCCTTCTCCAAAATTTTTTGTCCCTTCTTTCTGTTTTGGAGTTTGATATTTATAGTAAATATCATGGGTCCCTCTCATCTAAACTTTTCACCTATTAGTTCTTATCCAAACTTTGGAACGAAGCTTATCCTGTATTCTTATTTGTATCTCCCACTAGACTTGACATGCGTACTTCTTATTTCCCATAGTTTCCCGCTTGGTGACCCGTACTTCTTCTGCGGATTTATATTCAAGTTATTATTTTTGGATTTGGATAAATGTTGCGGTCTTAGTAGGATTATAGCATGTCTGACATGTGGCCATTGAAAATGGCATTATTATTTTCAGAATTTGGCATGTCCAATACATGGCTATTGAAAGTGACTTGTCATGCTTTAGCTTCCTCTGTTCCGTAACTTGTACAATTGAGACGTGTCCATCATGCATTCATGTTTGTCAGTTCTATTCATTGTATCAGGATTTACCGCAACTTGTGTGTCAGTCATGCAACAAAGATGTCTGTTTCGTACAGTGTACCATGTTTTCCCGTAACTTGCGTGTCGATCATGCTACGAAGAAGTCTGTTTCCGTACTTACCAAAGGGTTTTGTTTCAGTGTTTCTCGTTTCATCATAATCTGATACTTTTTCCGTAGTATTTGAACACGTGGTATTAGGGATTTAATACCCTCACAGTGTGGTTGCTTATTTTCTTCCCGTGCTTGCAGTAGTACTCCACCTCAATTAGGTTTCGTTTCTAGTTATTAGAGATTCTCACCATCTTACTGTCAATAATTTCAATTGAAGAAACCCTAACATGAATCGAATTACTCAAATCAGAGATGGTTTTTCATTCTTGTGGGTTTAAACTTATTGAATCCTCTTTTTCTTCAATAAAAAATGACGGAATCATTGTGCAATCTTCATCTTCTTCTTCATAGACGACAGGAGGAATTGATGTAGTACCCTTGATGAAAAGGATCAATCTCAACTTCTTCAGTGCCTTGTTCATGAGCTTTGAGAATTTCTGAAGATAGTACTCTCGAGTTGGAGAGTTATTATCTTCAAAATGAAATCGATACAACTCCACAAATCTGTTTAATTCCTTCTTCGCTTTACCTTCCTCCTTAATAGCTTTGTAGTGGTGTAGATCCTTCAAGATCCTCCATGGTAGAATCACCAAGGATCGGAACTGCTCTGATACTAATTGTCATGTAATTGAGATGCACAATGACAAGATGGATCAAGAAAACAATGGTAACCTTTCAATCCCGAAGGATCAAGCCTTGTAGTTCCGAAAAACTAGCCTAAAATCGTTAAACGATTCAATTGATAATAATTTTGATGAGTTTATATTACAGAACAATTAGCTTATATATCTAAGCATTTCTAACCTAGAATCCAACGACAAAGAAAAATATCCCATGGGGTTGCATCTAACCCACCCATCACATCTGATAATATCACCCATTATTAAGTTAAACACTATTACTATAACTTTACTAAACTCAGACACACGATTGATATGGGATACCCTCCGGTACATGACAACCCAACTAAGCAGGCCTCATATCACAAATGGAGGAATATTCACTAGGGTATTGGTCTGGCGGTCTACAACATGTGGTGAAGCAGTGCATCCACTAAAGAGAAAAACTCTGGACCTCAACATTAGCAGTTGAGTAGAGGAGTGCTGGGTTGAGAAACCGCTCATTCATCCTCAATCGAAGTAGGAAAGGTTACTAACACTTTCTCCACAATCTCAACTTCACCATTACTCACTAATCGACACTTTCTTCATAATATAAGGTCAGGTGAACGGTTACGATAGCTATATAAATAGATTTCTCAATCTATTGAAAAAAGGGATAGAACAACATAAATCGAACAATTTGGTTTCTATACCATCTTCTCATTTTTATAGAGAATTGTTCATAGATATTCACACCTATTACATCCTACAGAGTATGTTACTTCGACCTTAACATTTCTCTCGCTTCCCTCCCTAAGACCAACCCTTCTCCTTCTTCTTTGTGACTGAAGCAAGACTGGAACGACCATTGCTTGTTTAGGCTAGGATTGTACAGATTGATCTCTCGAATTTAAAAAAAAAATCATCTACTCACCCTACTTTTCTAAATTATCCTTCAAATTCGTTTTCCCCGCAAACAGTAAGATAAAACTGAATATAAGATAACTGTGATTCATCTATCAACATGGTTGAAGAAGTATTTAAAAAGCATGTTAAAACAGTTCCAAAACCTCCTTTGTCAACATTATTGTTTATACGGAAGTTGGAGCTAAGCTCTCCCTAAGTAAAAACCTTGATGTCCCAGGATCATCGATAACGAAAAAGACAGGAATATAAGATAGCATGATGCCGTCATATGTTCTCCTCATCTGAAAATCATTAGCAAGCACCCATTTTCGTTCTATGTTTGTGGTGAAATAATGGTGTTTATGTAGTAGTGCTTCAACCTTTTTCTATGTTTAGCTTTTTGTTATATTTTTCTTATTCATCACCTTTCTGAAGCACAAAGCAAAAACCTTATAGAAAGCAACAAACCGCGATTAATAAAAAAAATATAAACTTAACTAAATAATTAAAATAAAGAATTGTGAACTCGACAATAACTCTTTGTGATTGAACATCATCCCCTGCAGTAAATAAAATGAAACGTCAAACAAAATCAAACAAAAGAAACCACACAAAACAGTATAACAAATTCCATGTTTAGGGTTCCTAGAGAACCAAGAGCTAAGAAGAAAAAAAAAAACTAAATTTTCTTAAGACAAATAGCCAAATTTAGGATTATGATTCCTTTTGTTATTTAGGAAATCAGTTTTGTTATGGATACAATTAGAAAATGTAGTTAGAATTTGGAAATGTAGTTAGGTTAGTATGGATTTTAATTCATTGAGATTCGGTAATTCGGACCATTCCTGACTATTTTTTGTCATGATGAAAAAAAAAAGTCAAACTGGTAACCCCTGAACGTCCATTGTGTTCTTTGGGCGATCTCGTTCGTCCTTTGTTATGGAGACAGACAAACACTACTTCTTTTATATTATATATATACTACATACTTATATAAAATTAGTCCGAGAGAGGGGACCTCGGCCTCTTGGGAGGTCTGGTGATTCAGAAATATTATTTTTACAGATTTGACTTTAGGTTTTCAAAACGTTTTTTCAACTTAATATTGTCTAATTAATACCATTAATTTTGTTAATTATATTATGGTCGTTTTATGATTGTTGGATAATTTTTAACGAGCAATTAAACCAAAATATATCTTCATTAATTTCGTATAAATTTCCTTAGATATAAAAAGACGTTTCTGGAAGAGTCGAAATATACAAGTTTTTCTGAACAGAATTTGGTGTGATTCTCAGCAAGTGTAGAAAGAGTAGAAGTTGGTTTGATTTCTCATAGTGTAGAGAAATTGAACAAGAGAGTGATCAACTATTTTATCCCATAGGGTTTTCGACAAGAGTTTACTGCTAGCACAGTCAAGACGCAGAGTCGCGAAACACCTTAAAGAGAGCGATCTAGTCCGCTACTCAGCTGTTTGAGATTTTTTCTTTGTGATTTTTTTTTTGTGCACTTGTTTCCAACACAAACACGTCTGTTTTAGTTCCATGTCTATATTAGATGCATGCTCGATGTTTGGACATGCGTGTCTCCGTATCAAACATATTAGTGACGCCATATATATATATTTGTCACCCACATTTTTAGTATAAATGTGTAATTATAATGCTCTGATTTTTTGTACATAGGTTGTACATTAATAAACATGCTTATTTGAAATACATTCAGGTTATATTGTTGCATCCATTGTCTTCCACATTCCTTCCTCCACCTTTTCCATCCTCTTTTTTATGTAATTCTACTTATTTCTCCTCTTCTCTTCTCTTTTCGGCCTGCAATTTTGTTTTTTTTTTCTCTTTATATTTCTTCACCCCAAATCCATTTGCGTTACTACTTGTTTCATCAGGTAGAAATGAACATATCTTTTCATTTATTTTCTCATATCCTTTTCTCGCTCGAGTTTTACCTCTATCATTGGGGCCTTGACTTTTGATGGTTTAGAACCATTACCTTTTTCTGGATTTTTGGCACCATTGATATGTCTCTGAACCTTTTTTAAGGTTTATTTTCTTGGCTTTTCTGACACTATCTCGGATATTCTCTTGCAATGTCGAATTCTCACCCTAATTCCCTATTTATAATCGTTTATTGCATCTTCTTTTATTCTCACTCCTATTTCCGAGAAAAGCGTCTCTAATTAACATCACTTGCCTACTGGAATATCTATTGGTATGAAACAGTTAAAATTGGCATCTTTTCAAATCAATTTATAAATGTAACCTACTCTGAAGAGTAATAATACCCTATCAAGTCTAATTGTCACGTCTTTTCATAACTACTTTCATGTTGCAATTTTTAGACGGTTTGATCCTCTAGATTTAGAAGATTTGAACTTGATAAAATGAATCCTATAGTTTTGCAAACCATATATATTTCATTCATCCAATTACTTATAAGGGTATTTTTATTATTTATGCTAAAAAATGTAAAACACTTCATGCTCCAATTACTTATAATGATTTTATGGCAATTTATGCTAAAAAAACGTATAATCCTTCGTGATCCAATTACTTATAAGGTATTTTGATCATTTGTATTAAAAACGATATTGATCATATTCTGTTTAATGACATATTCGATTGAATCTGAATCTTCGCCAGAACACTAAATGTAACGATATTGGTCATATTCTGCTTAATGACTTCTTCAGTCGAATCAGAATTTTCACTGAAGCCCTTAATGTACTGATGTTGGTCGTATTCCGCTACAAAATATTTGAAATGTAGTTGCAATGTTACAAAATCCCAGACTATTAAATGTACCTAGGGGTGTACAAAATGCCCCGAGGCCTGTGGCCTGCCATGTGCCGCCTGGGTCCGAAGGAACCCATGGGTTCCCGACAGCCTGTCATGGGCTTACCCGGCCTGCCCGATTATTTTAGGCTGGTGGACGCAGGCTTTCATGCAAATTTTGGTGCCCGACCTGCCCGCCTATCCAATAGCATGTTTAAGTTCGTTCATAGTTTTTGTAACCGTAATATCATGTTTTTACATGTATTTTTTTATTATTTATAATATACAAATAATATTGTTAACTAATTGGTATTTGAAGGTGAAAATAAATATTTAGATTCGTCACCTATTAATATTGATGATCAACGAAAACACCTAAAGTCCGTGGCTCAACTGGCCTGGCATGGCCTGCCCGAATATTTGGATGGGCCATGGACGGGTAATTGATAGGATTTGGAAACCCTGTATAAAACAACCGCAACCGCACGGTGTCTGCAATGCAGAAAACGACAAGTACGGGTCGAACCCACAGGGAGTGGGGACAATACTGCAATCAATATCTCTAATCAACTAATCAAGAATAATATTCTTGGATTTTTTGGAATAAAGTTAAAAAAAGAAAAATAAAATAAACTAATAAAATAAATCAAATGGGAGAAACAGTAACCAGGGTTTTCAGTATCCGCCACTATTTCTATTTAATTACTGAAGTGAAACATAACTCCTGAATATTTATCTATTGTTCGTTCTATCAAAATCACCTGTTATATGTATTAGAGTCGCAAATGTCACTGGGACACCCTAAGCATGGCACATCAAAAACTCTAAGTCTCAGCATACACCATCAAATTGCGTTAGCGAGAAAATTATGCGAAACTAATTATAGGTTCACAAATAATATGTGGTTATTCTAAGCATACCCCATCTAAGGGTTTAACCCAAGCATAAAATATCAAATAAGTAGACAAATATATTTGACATCCTATTAATTATGCGCATAAGTTACTGTATTGTACAGAACCGGTGAAGCAACAATTAATTTTATCATTAAATCAATAAATCTAAATCAGGAATTAATCTATTCAAATCATAATAGTCTGTATCAAATAATTCGATTTAATTGATCTAAAACTTTTAAGTGGTTTCAACATAAACCCTATCTAAAAAATCAGTGAAACATGAAGATGGATTTTTTAAAACCCATAAAAAGATATAACAAAAGTAGAGAGGAGAGATTAAACTGAAATCCAACAATGATGATCTTCTCCGTCTTCTCTGTATTATTCCGTCCAGTAATTTTCTTCACGTCCAGACTCTGTCTTCTCTCTCTCATCCGCCAGAACTCTCTACTTCTTTACCCGGCCACACCTCCCAACTACTGACCTTGTCTCCACTGTACAATCAATCGTAATCCCCCACGTCTTCTGTCTCTCTTCCTTTCACGTCGTCTGACAAACTCAGCCCTTCTCTCTCACCTATCTACTCTCTTTTGTAATTCCTACAGACCTCTCTCCTCCAATCCCTAGCCTACTCTACCTATCCCTTCTTTCACCATACAACCCTAGGTCTTCTTTCTCCGCCTCAATCCTAGCTATTTCTTTCTTTTATACTTCCTTTTTTTCTCTGCCATACCCAACAGCTCGTCCACTTCACCTATAGCCAATGTCCAACACCTTCTTACTATTTCTATTTGTGCTCTGACACCACCTGACGCACTCACTTCTCAACTTCCCTAGACTACCAGTCATATCACTGCCACCTCCAGCAAAAGCAAACCTCACCAGCAACGTCACCTACTCTTCTCAACTTTCTCTACATCCAACAGAGGACGGCTACTTGCCTTACCCACTCGAGTATTGTCACTTGTCAGTCCTTGTCTCTAGCCAAAATAAACCATCTCTCACTTTTTTGACCCAACTTTCTCGTTTTACGTGATCAATGTTCCACGCCAACCAAAGAGACGTCTCTCACTCCCTTTTTTCACGTCTCATCAGCCTCTGACCACTTCCTGTATACATCAAGTACACCTTCTAGCCAACGGAAACAAGAAAAGGCTCCCTTTACTCTTTTTTAAGTTCACTAATTAGCTCTTTTAGCCGTGTTTAGTTTGCAACTAGTATTTTACCACTACAACCTATAAACACATAAAAATAATGAAATTAATACAATTATAAGTATTAAAAAATACAAATTAAAAGGTATATATGTATAAATTATGCATGTATCAGTAATGGGTACAAATTATTAGCATTACCGATCCTTCCCGTACCCGATAAACTTTCTAGGCACCTTAGGATTAGGCATGACCTGCCCGTCCTGAAAGAATAAATTGGGCGGGAAGCCTGGCCTGTCCAGTTGTACGCCCTTAAATGTACTGATGTTGATTATATTATACTTAATGATTTATTTCGTTGAGTCGTAATCTTAAGCAAAACTCTATATTACCATTGTTGATTATATTGTGCTTAATGACCCATTCACTACACCAAATTCAAGGATTAACAACTCAGATTCGCAACAACTTAAAACCTGTTGTGAATTCACAACTAATTATTTTTGTTGATTCACAACAACCCATCCCTGTTTCAAATTTTGCAACAACCCAAGCTCTGTTGCTAGTCGCAATAGTTTTGTTTTACGCGTGCGAAAGTCGTGTGTGCAGTAAACACTTTTTCCACTAATTCCACCCAAAAAATTTAATTGAAAAGAAAACATGATTTGGTTTTCCGCCATTTTAACCTTATCGGGTGTTACCCTTTAAAGCCTTGTTTGTACCTAAAAATTGATTCTAGGCAAAACAATATACTGTTGAAGTACTTTTTGTAGGTTCGAGGATCAAAATCGTACAAAACAAATCTAAACAAATAGGATGTTTGTATTTGTTCTGCTTCAATTACAAAGAGAGGAGATGGATTGATCTAAGGGGAGGGAAGAAAACCAAATTGAAGGAATTGTGTGTTGTGGTAGACAAATAGCAGAGCCTGAGAATGATTGTTTATCTCTTCTCCTTCTGTGGCTTGTTTTTTGTTGTTCTTCTGTCCTTTAGAATTGGCTAAGAAGCCTATTTATAATGTTTGGTACCACACACTTTCCTTGTAAAGTAATGGTATTTGTGGGGAGATGGAGAAGTGGTGGTTGTGGAATAACCGCCCACCTCGTCCTGGGAAGTTTCTGGAATCTTCCAGAGTATTACTCCATTATCTCTACAACCGCTCCAACTTAACACTCACACTATAACTTCCTTGTCATGGGGTGTTTTCCACGCCCATGTTGTAGTAAACCGCCAGACCAAACCCCATGTTTTATCCCCCCCATGTAATATGATTTTGATATCTCGTGAGAATTGGTGGAGTCGTGGCTTCGAAGCCACGAGTCTTGTTGTAAAATAATGTCTCCAGTGGACTTTATGTCAACTTTGTCGTAGTAATGGATTAAGTAATTGTGCTAGCTTAAGCGAGAGAGAAAAAAGGTGCTAGATCAAGCAAATAATGCATGGCAGCAAGGCACGGAGCTAACAGCAGCAAGGTATAGAGCTGGGGCAGCAAGGTAAGGAGTTGGAAGCAGCAAGGCAAGGAGCTGGCAGCAGCAAGGCATGGAGATGAGGAGGGGAGGGGGGGGATAAAACCGCGGGCCTAGCCTGTGAGACTTAATTGTTTGGCATTTATCCCTAACTTTTGGGCATTGAATACAGAACACCTTCAAGAGATTCAGCCATGGAAGTTTGCAATCTTCAAATTATGCTTGATGCGATTCTGAAATTAGATGGTATGATATCACATTTATTCGAGAATAATGTAAGATCTTAGAATGATCATTGTACCCTTTCTTCTTGGCTTTTTGATAAAATGACTATTTTACCCCTGGTCCAAATCTTGATGAATATGGTTTTTCACCTCTAATTGTAAAATCACCATTTTGCCCCTTGATGTGTAAAGTGACTATTTTACCAAAGGCTGAAAATTACCCAAATTGACTGTTTTACCCTTTGTCAAAAATCCACCATCAACATTAAGTCCCCTACTTAGCACGGAACGGGCAATGTTGTGTGGTAAGCACTAGATGGTGGTCTTCCAGACGAAGTAAAATATGTCTTTTATGGTTTAATGGCTAAATATTACTAGAAGAGTGTCCGTTGGCCGAGCAATTCTTACTCTTTCTGTGATTGTACTCTTAAGTATTTGGAGCATTAGTTGGTTGTAGATAGTGTTGAGGCAATATTACCGCCAGAACACTAAGATAAGCGTTGAGGCATTGCTGCCCTCAAACACTAAAATGAGTGTGGAGGTAGTGATTCTGCCATCAGACACGTAGATGAGTGTTAGCCATCAACACTAAGATGAGTGTTGAGGCAGTGGTGCCGTCAGAACACTAAGATGAGTATGGAGGCAGTGATTCTTCCATCAGACACACAGATGAGTGTTAGCCGTGAACACTAAGATGAGTGTTGAGACATTGTTATCGTCAGAACACTAAGATGAGTATTAAGGCATTACTGCCATCAGAACACTAAGATGAGTGTGAAGGAAGTTATCCTCCCGTCATACACGAAGTTGAGTGTTAACCGTGAACACTAAGATGAGTGTTGAGGCAGTGGTGCCGTTAGAACACTAAGATGAGTGTGGAGGCAGTGATTCTGCCATCAGACACACAGATGACTATTAGCCATGAACACTAAGAAGAGTTTTGAGGCAGTGGTGCCGTCAGAACACTAAGATGAGTGTGGAGGCAGTGATTCTGTAATCATACACACATATGAGTGTTAGCCGTGAACACTAAAATGAGTGTTGAGGCATTGTTGTCGTCATAACACTAAGATGAGTATAGAGGCAGTGATTCTGCCATCAGACACACAGATGAGTGTTAGCCGTGAACACTAAGATGAGTATTGAGGCAGTGATGCCGTCAGAACACTAAGATGAGTATGGAGGCAGTGATTCTGTCATCAGACACACAGATGAGTGTTAGCGGTGAACACTAAGATGAGTATTGAGGCATTGCTGCTTCAGAAAACTAAGATAAGTGTGGAGGCAATGATTCTTCCGTCATACACGAAGACGAGTGTTATCCGTGAACACTAAGATGAATATTGAAGCATTGATGCCGTCAGAATACTAAGATGAGTGTGGAGGCAGTGATTCTGTCGTCAGACACGAAAATGAGTGTTAGCTGTGAACACTAAAATGAGTGTTGAGGCATTGCTGCCATCAGAACACTAAGATGAGTGTGGGGGCAATGATTCTGCCGTCAGACATGAATATGAGTATTAGTTGTGAACACTAAGATGAGTGTTAAGGCATTGCTGCCGTCAGAACACTAAGATGATTAGAATTTGAGCTTTTATATATGTGGAACAAGTTCAAGGAATTCGGCCGTGGAAGTTATGAGACTTGAAGCAAGTTCAATTGTGACGTGAAATGCTTAACTTTTATGTAGTGCATACGGAACATATTCAAGAGATTCAGTCGTAGAAGTTTGCAACTTGAGATAATATTCGATCTGGTTCTGCAATTAGATGATAAGCATCTGATTTAGCGATCTTTATTCAGATATGGCATAGCCTCTATTCTGAATATTCGCTATTTGTTTTTTATTTTATTTTTAGATGACTTGCATCTGGTTTGTGTTATATTCAGATATGGTCATAGCATTTATCCTGAATATTCACTATTTTGTTTTTCATATGACTTGCATCTAGTTTCGTTATATTCAGATATGGTCATAGCCTTTATCGTGAATATTCGTTATTTTGTTTTTTAGATGACTTGCATCTAGTTTGCGTTATATTCAGATATGGTCATAGCCCTTATCTTGAATATCGTTATTTTGTATAACTAGTCGTCTGTTTTATACAAGTAGTTCGCACGGATGCACATGAAATAACGAGGATTTATTTGGGTTTAAATATAAAATTTCTATGGTGCATATATGCAAAAAAGAGTTTCAAGGATAATTTAGCCAGGAGCTGAATATGCATTCTCAATTTTCTTGCAGAATGTAAGATGGGAATATGTATCCATAGTTCTGATACTTGTCAGAATTTTATACGTATTTATTTCATGCTTCTGCAGCTAAGCAAAATAAAACAACGAGATTAGTAGTTGGATTTTACCAGGAATTCTAATTTGATGGCGCTCCGAGACCATGGCAAGAAAAAAATCCTTGTTTGACCATCACCGACCACCAACGCTCTCTTTGAGTTGTGCGGAGGTACTGATGTATATATGCTCTCGTCAGGATGATGCGAGTGGGGTCTTGTTGTTACTATCATTGTTGATTAAATATTATATGCATACAAAGGCGTCCAGAAAACCCACTGACAGGAGATTCGT
>JAJJMC010015859.1:9914983-9936499 GCA_023531435.1 Papaver californicum
ACACATCCAAATCTTCCCAAATCCGAATCAAAGTCTAACTCCCTTTTCCGGCCAAACTCGGATTTTGGGGCTATTTTTCCGGCTAAAATTGTTGTTTCTTGGCATGTTTAGTCTTGTATGGATCCCATCTATCTTGTGTATCAATTTGAGAACAAAATAACCAAGTTTAACCATGAATCAATGTTCACAGTTGAGTACAGACATTTTCCGATCGATTCCGTGACTGGGTTGACTCGGTCAACTCGGGTTGACCGATTTGACTCGGGTTTGACCCGATTTTGACCGAGTTGACTCGAGGGTACCCCTTATCCATTCTAGGGTGCCAAATAACACTTGTCCTTGGGTGCATTTATCACTTTTTAAGCCAATTTTCCACAAATCTTTATTCTTCTAATGTACCTACAAAAGCATAAAAACACGTAATAGACACAAAATTGAATACTAACTCACTAGAAATTATGGTGTAATTTAGACACTAAAATGTGTCTATCACCTAATCCTTTTGGCTTCTCTACCCAACATTTGGGAAGTTGTGAAAACTGCCATAAGTAATTCCACCGGCAAAGAGAAGCTAAAGTATAATGACATACGCGATCTGATTCTGGGTGAAGAAGTTCGAAGGAAGGATTCTGGTGAGTATTCGAATAATGACGCTAACGTCGAGTTAAGAGGAATATCATCTCAGAAAAATCAAATTCGAGGAAGATCTAAATCAAGAAGATGGCGAAGCAGGGGTCAATCTAGAAGTCCACGGGGTCCGGCTGGATGCTACAACTGCGGCCATATGGGCCACAAATATAAGTGGTGCAAAGAACCTAAGAAGAACGGAAATGAAAGTACACATGTTGTTACAAAAACCGTGCAAGATGCCTTACTGCTTTCTGTTGAAAGTCCCATGGACTCTTGGGTTCTCGACTCAGGAGCTTCTTGGCATACCACTTCAAGCCGAGAACTTTTTGTTAACTATACTGCAGGTAACTTCGGGACTATCTATTTAGCTGATAATAGACCACTTCAGATAGTAGGCATTGGAGAGATCAAGCTTAAGAAGGAACATGGATCAGTCTGGAGAATCCACAAGGTTAGACATGTTCCACAGTTAAAGAGGAATCTGATTTCTATTGGGCAGCTTGATGACGAGGGGCATGGTGTTATTTTGGTAGTGGTAGATGGAAGGTGACTAAGGGAGATATGTTAGTGTCTTGTGGTTACAAGACGAGTAATCTTTATATGTATTCAAGTCCAAGAGACTTGTCTATTGTTGGCATGGCAGCAGTAGATACATGTGCAATAGATACAGTTGCAGTTGATGACTCTAGTGATACTCTATGACACCAAAGGCTTGGGAATATGATTGAAAAGGGCATGAAGGTACTTCGGTCGAACGGGAAATTACCAGAATTGAAGACCATAGATGGTTGTATGTGTGAGAGCTACATCCTTATGAAGCAGAAGAAAGTCAGCTTCCTCAAATACGATAGAACTCCAAAACCATAAAAGTTAGAGTTAGTGCATACTGATTTGTGGAGACCATCTCCAGTTCCATCACTTGGTGGCTCATTATACTACATCACATTCATTGGTGACTCGACCAGAAAGGTATGGGTTTATTTTCTGAAAAATAAAAGTGATGTATTTGATATAGTTAAGAAATGGAAGGCTTTGGTAGAAAATGAGACAGGTTTGAAACTAAAGTTCCTAAGATCATATAATGGGGGTGAGTATGTTGATGGTGGGTTCAGAGAGTATTGTGCTACAAATGGAATCAGAATGGAGAGGACCATTCCAGGGACACCACAACATAATGGTGTAGCTGAGCGCATGAACCGGACCCTAAATGAACGTGCTTTAAGCATGAGGTTGCATGTTGGGTTGCCAAATATTTTTTGGGCTGATGCAATCAACACTGCAGCTTATCTGATCAATAGAGGACCATCAGTTCCGTTGAATTTCAAATTGTCAGGGGAGGTATGAAGTGGTAAGGAGGTAAATTTTTCTTTTTTGAAAGTATTTGGCTGCTTGTCATATGTACATGTTGATGCCAATGCTAGAAACAAAATTGATCCCAAATCCAAGAAATGTTTCTTTATTGGCTATGCAGATGATGCTTTTGGTTATAGATTTTGGGATGCGGAAAATTAAAAAATTATCAGAAGCAGGAATGTCATCTTCAATGAGAAGCTTATGTACAAGGACAAATCAAATGCAGTTGAATAACCAGAGGCACCAAAGGTAAAAGATTCTGCTTATGTTGATTTGGGTGAGATTTCTAAAATAAGTGTGCACGACAAGGTTGTCCAGAACCAGGAAAAATGAAGTGCCTGAGATAAAGAAGGGTAGTCCAGCTTCTCCAAACCCCAATACTATGGTTCCCACTCTTAGGAGAAGCAGTAGGGTACCCAAGGTAGTGGATCATTATTCACCCTCTCTTCAGCATATCTTGTTGTCAGATGGAGGTGAGCCTGAAAACTATGCTGAAGCTTTGCAAGTTAAGAATTCGAGCAAGTGGGAGTTAGCTATGAAAGATGATATGGACTCTTTGCTCAAGAATCAGACTTGGTAGCTAACTGAGCTACCAGAAAGGAAGAAGGTTTTGCATATCAAATGGGTGTACATAGTAAAAGAAGAGCATGCTGGGAGTATATATTACAAGGCCAGGCTTGTTGTGAAGGGTTTTCAGCAAAAATAAGGTGTAGACTACACTGATATTTTTTCTCCAGTTGTAAAGATAAATACAATCAGATTGGTTTTGGGAATTGTGGCTGCACAAAACTTATATCTTGAGCAGTTAGATGTGAAGATTGCATTTCTTCATAGTGATCTGAAGGAAGACATTTATATGGTGCAACCACAGGGCTTCGCAACACATGGAAAGTGGAATCTGGTTTACAAATTGAATAAAAGCTTGTATGGTTTGAAACAAGCTCCAAGGCAGTGGTATATGAAGTTTGACAATTTTATGGGTACCACCGGCTTCACTAAATGCGAATCAGATCATTGTTGCTACATAAAGAGGTCTGAAAACACTTTTATGATTTTGCTGCTATATGTGGATGATATGCTTATTGCAGGTCCTAGCAGTGAGGAAATAAATGATCTAAAGAAGAAACTGTCAAAGCAGTTTGCAATGAAAGATTTGGAAGTTGCAAAGCAAATTCTTAGTATGAGGATAACGAGAGATAGCAATCATGGTACCTTGAAGTTGTCGCAGTCAAAATATGTGAACAAGATTCTGAAGAGATTTAACATGGAGAGTGCCAAACAAGTGGGCACGCCTTTGGGTGGCCACTTTAAGCTAACCAAAGACCAATCACCTAAGACATCATAAGATGAGGTTTATATGAAGAAGATTCCTTATGCATCGGCGATTGGGAGCCTTATATATGCCATGGTTTGCACCAGACCAGATATTGCACATGCAGTAGAAGCTGTGAGCAGGTAGATGAGTAATCCAGGAAAACAACATTGAGAGGCACTCAAGTGGCTACTTTGGAATTTGAAGGGTACTGCAGATACATCACTTTGTTTCACAGGTTATAGTATGAAGTTGCAGGGTTATGTTGATGCTGACTTGGCTGGAGATATTGATAGTAGAAAGAGTACTACTGGGTATGTGTATACTTTGGTGGTACTGCTGTAAGCTGGGGTTCTAATTTGCAGAAGATAGTGGCCTTGTCTACTACTGAGTCACAATATGTTGCTGCTACTGAGGCGAGCAAAGAGATGATATGGTTACAACGTGTCTTTGTGAATTGGGTATGAAGAAAGGAAATGGAGTTTTGCATAGTGATAGTCAGAGTGTTATTTTCTTAGCGAAGAATCCTGCATACCATTCCAGAACCAAGCACGTGGATATTAAATATCATTTCATTCGATCTTTGATAGAAGATGGTCAGTTGACACTTGAGAAGATTGATGAAGCAAAGAATCCAGCATACATGTTGACAAAACCAGTGAACCTTGAGAAACTGAAGTTGTGTGCAGCTTCAGTGGGTCTTCGAGATTGATGATTGGTTAAGAGAGTTGCTGCGGTGATTGGTGCGTTTTGAAGTTTGTTCAGAGTGGAGTTAGGGCACATTGTGATGCGACCAGTCCCCAAGTGGGAGATTATTATGTTTGTGTGGAGCCTGGTAGTGCACCCGATATTTATGCTCTTCTATTTTCTGTTGTTGGTTCCGAGCTCCTCCTTTCGGTTTGCACTCAACCCGATCCGATTGGCGGCCCGTTGGGAAATTAAATGAGACTTTTTCAAACCCCGTCCCAAATTTTTGAGTAGTCTCTATATATTTTTCGAGTTGTCCTATTTAGGATTTGTATCATTGTATTCCTCTGAATATTGTTTTGTGATTATAGTGAAAAACCACAACCGCTCTTTAGGCGTAGCCTAATTTTGGGTAAACCAAATAAATTTTATATTTTATTATTTTCTTTATCGATCCTAACATTTATCACATCTTGTAACTCATCTTTCAGTTTTAATTAATGAGTTTAAGAAAGGTAGAGCTTGTGTAAAATTGACTTTGAGTAAATATATCTGAAAAGAGATATTATTGATGTAATGAATTAGCCATTATAATGGGTAGTGTCAGGTACTGAAAAGAGATCAGTGTTGTCTCTTTTAAACTGTTTTGATTTGAGCACTTCGGTTGTTCTAAAACTAAAGCCACAAGAAGTTTGTAAACTAGAAACAGACACGTTCATTTAACATTTCTACGTGGGTTTAAGGTATATATTTGTCTAGTTGTAATTTATAGAGATTATGTTTCGTAGACAATTCAACAATGAACTAATAACTAGTAATAATATATACTACCTCTGTTTCAGAAAAAAAAGTTACTATCACTTTATTAAATTGACCTATTTTTAGGTTAAAATGAAAAAGTGATAGTAATACTTTTCCAGAACGGATGGAGTATTATTTAGACATAAATATGCATGAATTGTTTCTTATCATTGAGTTTGTCGCTAAAGGGTTTTCTTTGCCATGTTAAGTCAATAGGTCGCTATAAAGAGAATAATCTCTGGAAAATTTGGATCATGTGGTGGTCAAGCTTGTATAGGAATCGATTATATCCTTGTTCTCGAGGAATTCGTACCTTCATTGATATGTTACTAATGAATATTCATTTCCTTCCCTTTGTAGATTGTCAATCCGAGCATAGTAATATAGTACTATGTATGATTCTCAGTATGATGTCAAATGACTTTTTTTGTTTAGATCGAACTACTGAGAAGATGTCACTTGTTTTACTAAAGATTGGTTTTTCCCCTCTAATAGGTTCGGTATTCAGGTAAAGGTTATTTTAACACGATATACTTAGGTGTCTCTTGGAATTTGGTAATGTTTTGTTGTAGGATTTCTAACACTCTGCGCATTATCTTTTTGTTTTTTGTATTCCTAGAGAGTATGTTTCTGTTTATGGCATTCATCCTCAATTTCTCAAAATATATAAATGTGATCATCGAAAAAGCCATATAGATTACCATCTACCTAAGATTAATTGGTTTAAAGATGAATTTTATATCCATGAATGCAACTTAGAGAAATATTAGCTATTGTTGTTATTATCTTCAAAATGTTATTAGTTGTATGACATTGAGATTTTTCTTGTCACTGTTTCTGGCTTTGAAAGCAACTATTTTAGCTTTCATAACAGAAGATGATCATTGACTTCTGAAAGTTATTGATGATGTAAATTTACTTGTTTTTTGCACAAGATGAACACCTTGCTGATTTTTACGAGTTCTACAAGGGGTTGGATTTGACTAGGAACTTTCAGTTTCCAACTTTGAGACAGGTATTTTTTTCATTTGCTATTATTACTCAGCAAGTTTTTTTAATTAGTCAAAAGTTCTTGTTTAGGTTTCGCATTTTGTTGAACTAGTTTTCTTCTTTCAATGCAGCCACCCCATCATGTCCTGCAACAATGGAAGATTACATAAGAAAAGCACCTTTTACCGGGTTTGTTTCAAATAATAGACTGGTTAGTATTTCTCCACTATATCAAGTGTTTTGTTTTTATAGCGGGTTCGATTATGATATATCAATTTTTTAAACTAGGAGTATCATGAGATAGAAGAAGTAGAGGAGAAACAAGAAGACCCTTCAACCGGTGGAGGAAATACCTCCAGAACAAGAAGAACAATAGCAAGTTGTATAAGAAGAACCACCTCAACCTGAACCCGAGTATGAACCTGCTCCTCTTATAGGTACAAGAGATTTTCTGGTAGGCTTGTTACATTTCCCTCATATTTCCCCTTGTCCTCAGATTTTTCCTCTAGTCATCTTAAATCACCATGTTAGTTAATGTAATGAAACCGGAAGAGCTTTAGTGCTAAGAAAGTCTTGATGTTAAGGACATGATCCGAATCGATATACATTGCGTATAAGCCAAAACTTATAGAAATTTATATATTATAAACACTTTGTACCAGATTTTGGTTCTGTCTCTGTATGGTTGATAACTTGATGATATGTCGTTTACTTTATGTATTTTCACATTTTCCATATCTAATAATATGGTTTGTACTTGTGTTGTTGGGTTGTCGCATAAGGAAGAGGAGGTGAAGTTACCATACATTGATATCAGGTGCTTGTTTTAAGTTACAAATAGGAGTTTCTTATTGAAATTTTGGTTAGAGTCTAAACTAAACTAAGTTGGAGTCTTATTGAAATCTAGAGTAAATGTGTAGATCAGCATATAGTTGTTTCCTTCTTTTTCTTTTGTAAAATGTCTTAAATATTGTTCTCATGTATCATGTATCATTGAACATATTAATATTAATATAAACGGTGCAAAATATGATTGATTGATTGAATCACAGGGTTATGGGGTAGTTGCACGATAAAATAGAACATGCGGAAAGTTTTTGACCAGGTCAATAAAGACTGACCTTCTTTTTTTTTGTTGCAAAAATTTAGCAACAGTTGGGTTCTGTTGGTAAATTTGTACCAGAAAATGGAAGTTGGTCTTCTTTGACTTAGTCAAGAATTTTGGCAACAACAGTAAAAATTAGCAACAACTGAGTTTTGTTGCTAAATTTTTAACAGAAAATTCTGGGTTGGTCTCCGTTGACTTAGTCAAGATTTCGCAACTAATAGTAAAAAATTAGCAATTGCTTGTAAGTTGTTGTTACTTTTTTGAATCACAACAGTTTGTTATTGTTGTGAAACACTGTTACGATTTAAAATTCGCAACAACTACATTACCGTTGCAAAATTTTGTTAAAGCACGTTTCGTAATAGCTGAATGCAGTTGCGACCCCAATTTGCAACAGCGGGAGATAGTTGTTAATGTCCATTTTTTGTGAAGTGATTCCAATGAGTCATAATCTTCACCAAAACCTTAAATGTACCAATATTGGTCATATTTTAGTTGACGATCTATTCCATTAAGTCATAATCTTCACCAAAACCCTAATATACCGACATTTGTCATATTCTGCTTAATGACTTATTCCATTGAGTTAGAATCTTCACTAAAACCCTAAATATACCGATATTGGTCATATTCTGCTTAACTCATCCAATGAGTTATAATCTTCACTGAAACCCTAAATGTACCAATGTTGGTTATATTCAGCTTGATGATATATTCCATTTAGTCAGAATCTTCACCAAAACCCTTAATATACCGATCTTGGTCATATTCTGCTTAATGACCCATTTCATTGAGTCATAATCTTCACCAGAACCCTAAATATACCAATGTTGGTCATATTCCGCTTAATGGCCTATTCCATTGAGTCAGAATCTTCAACGAAACCCTTAATGTACCGATGTTGGTAATATTTTGGTACAAAGTATTTGTAATTTGATTGAAATGTTACAAAATCCCTAATTTCGTGTAGTACGAGGATCAATGAGTTTGGACTTGGAACTTGCGAATACTTGGCTTGGCACTCAGATATACATATTAGAGACTTAAAATCCCCCTGATCATATATATTGATACTAACATTAAAACTAAGGAAAATCCGACTTGGAACTGGCTAAAACTCGAAAAAATAGGACTTTGAATTACCCATATAGACCAATTGAGACAATGTGATGTACCTCTTATCTTACACGCTGCTACATGGAATAATATGCATGTTGTAAGTCTCACAGATGACAAGTTACGAGTGTACATCTACAAGTCAGAGTTAATGATACGTAAATTTTACTAATTTGTTAATATTGGACAAAAAATATGAGAAAATAACTAAAAACAAATACGGTGTTCTTTTCGTATAAGACCCATATATACAGAGAGAGTGATATTGAAACTTATATACTTGGTCTTGACAATGAGATATGGTGGCCGAAAAAAATTAGGTAATTGAAATTAATGGCAAATAAATAAAAAATTAGAGTATTTCTTCAGAGATCATGATTTATTAAGTTTGTAATGTTTAAAAACTAGATTAGATTAAAAGAAAATTAGATTAATGTGAAATATTTATTCCATATTTCATTATATATTTGTTGTTATATTTTTTAGTGATATGGAAGCTGAAATGTTTGGTGTACTTATGAAATACCAAAAAAAAAAGGTAATAGAAGATAATGCACTTAACCTAAAAAAAATTAGGGTAATCCTTAGAGATATAAATGGTGATTAAAGAGGTCGTACAAACCACATAAACATAAAATATAAGAGAGATACATATAGTATAGGAGAAAAAAGAGTTCTAAGAGGGATAACAAGGATGAAACTGATGAGAAGATCCAAAAATGTCTTCGGCAAATGTTTCAATCTAGTAAATTAAGGATTACAATTACTTTCAGCGAGGTAATTAAGGTTCCTGGTGTTTCTTTTGATGCTGAAATTCGTGTTGAAGTCTGTTGTATTGAGGTGATGATGTTCCTGCTGACAATATTGATGTTCCTGTTTGTATTGAAATTACTACTGAAGATCCCGAATAGAAAAAAAAAAATTAAAAATGTTGAATATCCTGATGTTCCCGGGTGCTCGAATTGGCCAGTTGTTGAAACATTACAAGATTCTGGCATACCAGAAATACCTGAGGAGCCATTTTTTAAAGAGGTAGTTCTAACTAGATCTCACCAACCCAAGAATACTGTGGAGATTGATGAAGCAAAAATCGAAAAATATGAAGATGGCAAGCCCAAGCCTGTTTGATATGAAAGTTCAAGTACTATGCATGTGATTACCCTCACAATTGCAATGCAAGTGGACCAAGAAGCGTTTGAAGATGTGGTGGAAAGGTTCATTTGATGATTGTTTTTTATTTTCTTTTGAAGGGTTTTTATTGATGGTTTTTTGGTGTGAAAAAAATGAAATTTGTTTCCATTTCTTATTTTGTTATTTAGGAGATGGTAATGTTTGTGATCTTTTTAATATTTAGGTCTTAGAATCATGGAGTAAATGAGTTTAACTATTTATAATTTGCAGAATAGGATATCCACTGCAACTAAAAAAATAATTATATATATTCTTTTATGTGGTGTGCATATTACTCTTTTCTTTCCACAAAAAAGGGGGGAAATAATTATAATTAGCTAAAAATATGAAAAAACAATGTAGAAAATATAGTTGGTTACCTGTAAACAAAAAGACTAATTAATTTAGTATTTTAAGTTTGATTTTATTATCTCCTTGCTGGAGATTTTAACAAAAATACGACTGTAAAAATTTAAATGGCTAAAATAATGTATAATGTGATGGTAACCTTCACCCTCTAAGAATTTAAAAAAATTCTGGTAAAAAGTTACATCCGAAGTAACTAGCAATCAGAGTGGGTGTTAAGAAGTTAATGATAGGGCTCAACAAAGTAAATTGATTAGAAGGATATGAAGGGATGGGTTGAAAAGGTATAAGAAATGAAAAGACATAACCATTAATCATACGTTTTAAACACATAATGGTAAACCAATTTTTCTTAAATTCCAGATAAAGATTAAAAAAAAAAAATCTTATCACCAAAATAATCTAGGTATGCCTGGAGGGAATAGAGAGAGACATTAATTTAAGAATAGTTTTTTTGAAATAGGAGGTAGCAGTGGCGGTGGTGGTGATGATGTTGATCATCATAGAGACGGGATGCAAGAGATTAATATGGTGACAGGGGAATAGTCCCACAAATAAGGTTGGTCCCAGTTCTGCCGAAAGGGCCTGAGGGGTGAACATTGGATGGGTTCTATATGCCACTAATCCTATGCATGGTCACATTGTGGTGAATGAGGTTATTGTTGTGGTTGTAGTTGCAGGTGGAGTACGAATTAGTTTTGAGGTTGTAACTTTTCCTACAAGGTATGTTATAAGATGGAGTTCCCTCTTCTTGATCTGAGTCCAACTGTAAGGAGCATAGCCTCTCGAGTAGCTAATGATATTATGGAGATGCGCACTCCCAAATCTTCCAGTCCACACATTCACACTCCTATAAGGGATTTAAGCACTCAAAACAGGAATGCTCGACCACGTACTTAGTCTCCATCTTCTTAGCCTTTAGTCACAAGGATCCGATCCCAAACCATAAACCACAGAACCAGAAGTCAATTTCTTCGACAACAACAACAACGCCGGTGAAAAATAATTTTGGCACTCGCCCTTGGACAATATTTTGGTTTTTTGCAATTCTATTTTGTTGGTAGGTAAAAAAATATTTTAATTTGCTTTTTTAGATAATTTCTCTCTTTATTCCCCTGTGCATCAAGGGTATGTACTAAACTGGTAGATTTCTTGTGATTTATATGATCGTGAACATTATTAGATTCTTGGGATAAATATTTTCCAAGTGAGTAATTCTGTGATGGATGTTATTGGGTAAATGGTGATTTAGATATAGTTATGTTGAGATTGTACTAGTCACAAAAATCAAGGAAAATTTTCTCAAGAGCGTATCGATCGGAAGGTTTGTTAAATGAAGATAAACAAGGAGCCAAAGATTATCTGAGATTTTTATTAAAGTGTTTATTTAAGTTTTTACTGCCCAAGTTTATATCTTGTAAAATAACGTAGTACAATAAATCAATTGAATGTAAAGGAAATTACTATTTTAATATAGTTTTAGTGAATATAATCAAACTATTCCGCTTGCTTATACGTTTTGAAAGAAAATTACATATAATTAAAATTAAGCATACATTAGAAGTGATTAGTGTTAAATTACATAAAATCAAAAATAGTCGTTGGATTTACAATAATGAAATTGAACCATAGAGTCTCTATTGATCGATAAAGACTATGTCGTAGTGGGAAAACATATAAATATGCCTGTTTGCACAACCAATTGCTCATTTTACCTGCCCATAGTGGCTCAAAATGGGTAAATTGGCTGGTTTTCCTACCCCATATGACTTGGACTAATATAGTATAAAATGATGATTGTTATCTTCTACTTGATTGTAATATAGTGAATTTAATTCGCAAATATATTCGGAATTCGGTAAAATCGCGAATAATGTGTAGTTCGCGAATATATATTCGCGACTTATTCAGCAAAAATGTACGAACTTGTTAACTAAGCTCTTGGTACAATTGCTAGGTAAAGTTTTATCTTTGCTATATTTGTATACCCCAAACGTGGGTATAACCAATAAAATTTAACGAGTGATGATACATTTCATGAGCCCAACACCCATTTACACCAATCGAGATAATGTGATTTACCTCTTATTTTACACCCCGCTACATGTGATAATGTCCATTTCATAGGTGCCAATAAAATTCAGAATCATATAGTTCCCTCCATAAAACAATTAATGTAAAACCCATTCAAAAATTTAGTATGATCGAGCTATATATGTCTTTTTGAAACTCTTCCAAGAAACAGATCTACCTCTTATAGTGAAAACATATTCACTCACAGACTCATATGAGTTAGCTATCCAGTTTGCATCATAAAATCCCTCAAGGATTATACAGTACCTTTATAACTCATAAAAAAGGTCATAGTGTACTTCAAGTACCTCAACACTCTAAAAAGTGCATCCCAATGCTCCTTCCCTGGATTACAAGTGTACCTACTTAACCTACTCATACTATAGGAAATGTCTGGTCTTGTACAATTCATCAAACTTCCTATAACTCTTGAGTATTCAAGTTGTGATACTCCATTACCCTTATTCTTCTTCAAACCACAAGAAAGATCCTACGGAGTACAAGCAGGTTTACAATCAAACTGATTATATTTCTTAAGCACATATTCAACATAGTGAGTTGACTAAGACTATAACCATTAGAATTTCTTCTAATTTTCATCCCTAAGATCACATTAGCGGGGCCTAAGTTTTTCATGTCAAAGTTCATATTAAACATATTTTTAGTGGCATTAATTACATCCATGTTTGTACCAAGTATAAGCATATCATCAACATACAAGCATATAATCACACTGGGATCCTTAACAATTTTAGTGTAAATACACTTCTCAGATTCATTAACTTTGAACTACTAGAAATCATCACATGATCAAATTTTTCATGCCACTGTTTAGGTGTTTGTTTCAAATTTTTATTTAAACTCACATGTACAACCTTTCACTACAAGTATCAGGGTGAGCCTTGAGCTGCAATTAAAGAGTCATCACAGCCTCGTGAGATGATTGATTCCCTAACTTGTCAACAAGATTCCCTTGCTATAGTTCCAGCTTTATCTAGCCTAACCTTGTTTTGTTTGGACAACCACAACCATTTATGTAGCTATCTCATCCCTAGATAAATTCTACACCCTCCCCCCACCCCCACCCCCACCCCCACCCCCACCCCACCCATCCCATCTCCTCCATAGATAAATCATGGCCACTCTTTATCTCCTTTTTAGACAAATCCTGGCCCCTTTTTATCTCCTCTCCCTCTCTAAAAAATCATGGTCACTCTTTATCTTCTCCATAGACAAATCCCGACCCTTCTTTATCTACATAATTTATCCAAGCTTTGTTTGTATTATAGATAACTAGAACACGCGCTTTGCACGTGCTTCTGTACTCTTTTTGTCCTAGTTATTCATAAACCAAAGTGGCTTTTGTAAATACTAAATACAAATAAGGGTTCAATATAGTGCAAATAAATTACATGGCTCCGTCGGTCTATCAGATCAGACCATGTCTCTCTTTCTCTCTTGCTCACACTAACCGAAGGTAATAGCAACATTTAAAAACACTGCTTTATTAAATATCAGTTTACCTTTATATAATTTTTTCATAAGCGTTACCTATTATATTGGCATATGGGTAAAATGATGAAAAAACTTGCAGCTTCACTTTGCTACAGTAAGGGTAGTTGGTTTTATATATAGAATAGATAATTCTTATACAAAAGTCAAGATTTAGCTAAGTCAACGTTATTTTTAAATACCAATTCCTAAATTGGACAAATGCTAGACCAAACATTAATTTTAGAAGAAATTTAAGTATTAAAAATCGATTAACCCTTATTTAATTTATAACATATTTCTATTTGGAATTTTACATAATACCCCTTGATATCACTCAAATTCACCATCTTAGCCATCGATTCAACTTAATTTTACTCGATATCATTCACCCAAACTTGATATAACTCAAGTTCCTCGTATTCATCAATCATAACCGATCTTCACCCGTTACTCATAGTAACGTGATATCCATCAATTTCATTTGATATCACTCAATTACTGACCATTCTTAATCTTAGACATTTATTGATTCTAGTTATTTTTAAAATATTTAAAGGTATGACGTGGTGATCAGATTTTCATCAGATTCGTGGGGTTGTTTGTCATACAGGATCAGCATACATGTGACATGGACACTGAGGTACAAAACTTACAATGGGATCGCTCACATGTTATTCATCAGTATCCTTCGACCACTCTCAATTAACCAGTTATTCATCATTTAACCTTTAATCAATTAACCGTTTGTCCCTCAAGCTAGCTAACTCAATTTCAATCACTGTCAATCAATTACCCATTATTCCTCGAACTTATTCAAATTCACTAGTTAGCCATCAATTGCACTTGATTTCACCCGATAACCCTCGATCTCACTTCATTTCACCAAATGTCCATAAATCCCATTCAATATCATATATATATATCAATTTTACACTATAATGTCTTTCGGTTTCACCTAATTTTACCCATTATCAATCATCCATCATTTTGACTCATAATTATACCTCGATCAACTTCACGAGATTTTCCTCAATTTCACGAAAAAAACAAGCTGTATTTGATACACGGTTCAATAACGTCAAATACTCCACAAATAATAGTCGTATACAAGTATGTACACAAATGCTAGGGTAAAAAAAAACAAAAAAACAATGTAAGTCTCAATTAATATCGCTCAAAATCACCCCGGTGTCCATTAGTTTCACCGAATCTAGTATGGATATCCAGTAAGATTGATCAAATTCTAAATTCAGATTAATATGTCTTGCAATCAACTTATATAAGTGGTTAAGCATATCCAATGAGATGGATTAAAATCTAGATAGGATGGATCTTTCGTGGAATCAGTTTCAGTGATATTCAATATTCTCTCAATGTTGCTCGATCTTTCTTGGAATCTATTTCAGTTTCGTTTAATATTCTCTCACTTTTTCAGAGTGACCTCCCTCCTTTCATCTATATATAAAACAACATTTTGCATAATATTTTCTCACCGATGTATGATATGTTCAGAAAATCACTGTTAGGAAATGAAGTGATGGAGGACATAGACAACAAAGACCATCTCAGCAGTAATATGTCTTTCGACCTCAAAGAGTAATAATTGAACATCGATCTTGCAATGTATTTAATGAGTTCATTTGGGATTCTCTTAAATATTGCTCATTCATTTAAGTTGGTTATTAGCAAAGAATTAAAACTTATTTTATTTTTTACTTTGACTTAATTTTTTTTGTGAACTACCTATAAGAAAAGCCTTCATTTATCACTCGCACTTTGATTTCTTCTGCTATTTCACAAGTTTTAACCCCACTCTATCACCTAGAAAAGTTAACATGTAGAATCAAATATCAAGGAAACGGAACTTCTCTGATTTTGCAATAAAATTGTATTGTTTGTCTCAGTTTGAGATTTTCTTGGACGTTAATATTTGTTTTTTTCCCCTTGTGTTCGTCTGTGAATTATTTGTTTCCTTCCCTATAATTTGAGAATGTACTAAATAGAGCTGTCAATTTATAACTCTGTCCGTGGATTGATCTTAACCTGATTTGTTTTAACCCGGTTCGATTTGGCTTGTTTATTAAACGGGCCGAGTTAAGGTTGGAATTCTCGGATCTAACAGTAAACAATCCGGGTTAGGATCAATCCACGGGTTACCTACCAACCCGTCAAATTTCACTGTTAGTGTGTTCAGAATAGTTAATTTCAAGAAATTGAGGAAGAACAGACAACTAGAATCGATAAAACCATCCGAAATTTCGAATCAGTTTTCATCAGTAGAGTTTCATTAATTAATTTTAAAGTAGTCACCAATTTACTCAAACAATCTAGCATGTAGATAGATATATAGAGATGGCATAGCTCCAATTCCAAATTTTGATCTAACCTAATCATCAATATCAATTAACAATTTCAGATATATAATACGAAAAAAAACTAATTACATATTTAAAAAAATTACAATCTTCAATCAACCATACAAATTTCAGACACACTCGTTCTTATACTTACAGTTTACCTTCATAAAATCAAGGAATAATTATAGAAATGCTCCAATTTTGGGGGGTCATTATGTACTTCTGCCCCGGGTTTTTAGAATTAATAGAAATGCTCCATTCCGTTAGATTTTCAGTTAACTTTGAGCATGTGAGTTCGCATGTGCGAAAAATGACCAAAATACCCCTCTATAATTAGTACTTTTAATATTTTTTTAAAAATATTTTTTTTTATACTTTTATAATATTTTTTTTATACATTTATAATATTTTTTTTTTATAAAAGTACAATTTTTTTTTATAAATGTACAAAAAAGTATATTATAAATGTATAAAAAAAGATATTTTCAAAAAAATATTATAAGTACTAATTATATAGGGGTATTTTGGTCATTTTTCGCACATGCGAACTCACATGCTTAAAGTTAACTGAAAATCTAACGAAATGGGGCATTTCTATTAATTCTGAAAACAGGCAGAAGTATATAATGACCCCCCAAAATTAGGGCGTTTCTATAATTATCCTTAGGATCAAAGAACCAACTATTTTTGTTGATCAAAAATGTAGTCAGAAAGAGTAATGGTAAAATAAAAAAATCAAGATGCTTCTGATATGGTTCATATGGTCGGGATGCTCATCAGAAGATATGGTAGTGCTAATCGTAGAACAGAGACGGCGCTTAGAAAAGAAGAGATATTAACAAGGATCACTGATCAATGAAGTTGTGAACTAGTATAAAGAAAGATAAAAGAACAGAGACGGCGCTTAGAAAACCCAATGAAATATATAGTGTAGTCTAGGTATTTGAGTATAGATTCATAAGGAATACAGTCGTATTGTTATAACTATTCTTAAAGTTAACTGTTTTAAAGCAAAAAGGCTTGTGTAGTGGTGGTTACCTTCTTAATTTTTAATGCTTAGGTGTTGGCTTCGAGCCTCCCTGATTAGATTTTTTTTGTAATATTTTTTTTTTGTGATTTCACATAATAGAACTAGGACTAACCCGCCTAGGGTTAGGGTTTGAGTTTTAGACTTGTTTTTAAATAATACTAGGGATAGGGTAAAATTTAACCCGACCACAGGTTAACAAGTTAGTTCTGGATTGATCCTAACCAGGACCGTTTTCTAGTACTAGATAACTAGAGGGGTTAAAAAAAAGGTTATTTGTCAGATGATACCCAGTTTTTAACTAGAACTTTAGTTTAGTTTCCGGTTGTTCCAAAATTAAAGATTGGTACCTAGACTTTAAGTCAACCGTTAACGACCACGTTTGACCGTATTACTGTAACGCTTTTGATGAAAATACTATTTCTTCCAATCTTTTTTAACAATGACATTTGTATCCAAACGTTTCAGTTAGATGGAATATCTGATTTGTGGTTGTAAATGAGAGAGGAAAATCATTCAACTTCATCTTTTCTTTTCTCCTGCGACTAAAAACTAGGGTTAGGGTTCTTAAAAAATCAGTGAAGATTGAAGTGATTTGCTAGGATTTTGATAGAGATTTTTTATAAGTGTTCATGGTAGACATAATCACGGGTGTTATTTGAAGGAAACATAGTTATTTTCAATTGGGGGAATACAAATCAATGAAAAATTATAAACTCTAAATTGGATTCTATATAAGGAAGGCGTCGTTCTCGTGAAGCATTTATAGATATTTAACTTGGATTGGACAATTAATTATTGAAGGTTGGCGTTTGCAAAAACAATTCATATACTATCTTCAATTTGCTATAATTGATTAGAGATGCCCTTTCGAGAACATCTGATGAATCAAAGATACTTATTGAAGCACTTTGCTTAAGAACTTGCATTAATTGACTTTTCTCAGTTTATTATGTGAAGTTGATCACCTTGTTTACTAAATCTTATTGGTTCCTGTTTACTGTGTACAACTTTCTTGATATAATCTCTCAACGTCACTCGATTCTTCTTCGGATTTGTAATTCATTATGGGTTTCACTAATTTACCTATGGATTTAAAAGAGATTAAATTATTCAATGCTGGGATTTATGCTATGGATTACCCTGGATTTGGTCTTTCTGGACGTTTTCATGGGAATTACAGGCTGAAGACAATGTAAACAAGATTAGACTATCAAGTCCCATGTGTTAACGGCAGCTAACAGTGTCAAGTAATTATGATATTTTAAAAATATATTATAATCTTGTAACGGTCCGGTTAAACACAGTTATTGATGGTTAACTAAAAATTCAGGTACCAACCCTTAATTTTGGAATAATTGGATACCAAACTAAGGTTCTGGTTAAAATTTGGGTATCATCCGATAAAAACCCTAAAAAAAGTTCCAAACCATTTTTCATGAAAAACTTCAGCTTGACTTAATTAAAAAGGGGGGGACTCCAGCACCTCCACCCGAAGTATAACATATACATTGAATAAGGAGAAGATGGTGTTGGGCGCAATAATTAAATTTTGTGAAAAATTAAATAAACAAAAGTTATTGATACTTAGTTTTTTTATAATGGAAGTGATCGATTTGTCGAAACAGATGAGCTCCCCAGATCTTCGTAACAGCAACACGGCAAAACTTTGAAAAAACAGAGTGAGTCCCGTGTTCAACACGCTATCCTTAAGACAATAGCGCCCGACTACACTCAAAAAGTGATGCTATAACCCCACAGGACGGATGCCTCCAGGATAGAACACCCTACTACACCTACCACTAGCACTCGTAGTAGATGCTCAACTTGAGCTTGGCAACTTAGAAAAAACCTTAAGGAAAAATCTCGAAAACTTGAGAAAGATAATAAAAAATTATTATTATTTTGGTCTCTCCAAGATATGGAGAAACCTTTTTTCCTTGGATATCAAAAATAGGTTGTGAAAAGATTGTTTATATACTCTCTTAATACAACTTAATAAGTGGAAACTCCTCGATGTGGGACTAAAGTGTTTCATTCACAAAAGAAAGCAAAGGAAAAACTAAAACATGTAAAGTGACCAATAGGTCAAGAGCTCGAACCCAAAAAGGCAGAATATTTTATTTATTTTTATTAAAAGATTTAAACTTATTTTCAGCCATTGTTTTCCAACAATCCCCCGCATGAATGAAAACCTAAGTAAAAGATGAAAAACACAGATAGATCTTGGTAAACCAACACCCTAATACCACGAACCGACCTGAATGAACAAACAAACAGACTGTGCATGTGTTGAAGTCATACTAGTCATTCCAATGTCCTCACCTTCACACAAAAGTGTGTTGACCAAGGTTGTTACATATCGGATTTCGGTTCGTACCGGTCGAGGGCGATACACTGGTACGCCGGTATATCGGGGAAATTTCGGTTTAAATATCGGTGAAATATCGGTCCATATATTTTATACCTATAATTTTATGAAAAAATACTAGTTCACATTTTATAATTATAAATATATTTTAACACGTTATAACAAACGTTTTTTTCACAAAGTTTAGAAAAAAAAACTAGTAATCATCTAAAATATATAGATCCTTAGATTTCATACAAAGTTCAAACTGGAAACATAAGAAAAACAAGAACAACTTCAAAGTTCATCGTCTAAAATGCTAATTAAACAAGGATATTACAATTCTAATCGAAATCATTAGATTAATTATAGATATTATCATATCCATATATAATTCTAAAATATCATAAAAAATATGAGTAATAATTGAAACCCTAAAACAAGGATTTTTTTAATTTTTTTTTTTTCTTTTTTTTTCTTTTTTTTAAAATTTGATTTTTTAAAAAAAAAAAATCGTCCATATCGGCCGTATCATTCCATATCGGCCGATATTTCGGTCAAATATCGTTGGCCGAAATTTCGGATTTCGTCTTCGTTTAACCCCGAAATCCGAAATTTCGGCGAAATTTCGGCCATTTCGGACGAAATTAACTACATAGGTGTTGACCCAGGGTCAAACTATTGATTGCGTAAATCATAATAGTATAAAGAGCTTTCATCTTTAATTTTCCATAGTAGAACTAAAGGTTCCGTTACCAAAGTGAAAATGAGTCAGTGATACCTTAATGACCCTTAGGTCCTAAGTATCAGTGATACCAAGACCATAAAAAATAACATAAAACTCATTTTATCAAAATGAATTAAATCTCGATAAAAAACAAAAATCACATAGAAAACAGGAAATACCATATAGGCAAAGGTGTCCATGAGGTCTTGAACCTTTGCTTAGTGAGAGATTACCCGAACTACTTGCTAGAGACAGTGAACGTGATGTCTTGAACTGCTAGTGTTTGGTGTAATTCGCGATAACCACCACGCATGACATCTCCAAGGTTGCTGTCAAGCTCGTGCGGTTGTGCTCATTTTGGCCCTGAGAAAATATCCCGTTTCTCATAATGATTTACAAAATCAGCTCCATTCTCAAAGGAAGCTGCTCACTTCCACATTTCAGATAGGTGAGTTCTATCAAGAGTGTACACTGCTACACCCACTTCAATCTTAAATGAAACTAAAATAGAAACTCATTAAGACTTCTTAAAAGTCATCCTTCACATGCAGTCATACTATCACGTCTACACCATATGGAAGGGACAGATAATGAAATTCTCTGATAGTGTTTCCTTTAACCCACCACAAATTAGTTGTCTCATTCAAAATCTTGATCTTGGGATCTCCAGTCAGCAAGGTTGAGTATCCTTCATGGCAAATTTATTTGATGACCTTAAGTCTCATCCCCCTTGATGTAATAACAAACTATCTCTTTAGATTATCCTTTCGTCAAAGGATCCACTGATTTTTCTCTTGACTTCACTAAGTCTACAAAAATCACTTCATTAGAGAGTAGTTATCTTACCGATTTAGCCTTCTTCGAGTTTGCCTAGAATTTTACATTGCTCATTTACTTTAGACTCACATAGTCAAGTGAGTTTCAGCAATGGTGGCCACAGGCTTCGGTCACAGAGGAATTCCTTCCAAAAAAGATTTAGCCATTCAACTTCCTCTCATGCTTTAATTTAAGCGAGTGAACTCTAATTTCATCCCAGTTGACTTCCTCATGTCTGTTGGAGTATTTCCAACTTCTTATAAAACTTAAGAGGGCGCATACATAGGATAAGACTCTCCAAATCCTAAAATCACAACATCTCTTAAGGTTAGTGCAATATGTATCATACACATACACAAATTAAAATATACCTCAAGTACTGTAAATTTTCGATCAGATCGTCCCACTAATTCTTCTGGGATCATAGGAGTATTTGTACACCTAATTCACTGCATATTTACAATACACATTAAACGCATCGAGTTTGACAAAGAACATTTCTGTCAGAATTTCTTCTGGGTTCTTTGATCCTTTAGATCATACATGTCAACAACAACTTAGTCTTTCAATCAAATCATAAACATCACATGTTTTCGAAGTGGTTGTAAAGCATATAAAGACATTAACAAGGTAGTGTACTACATACTAGTACATTCATTATATTTTCCTCCAAAGGTTAGTGCCATATATATATCACATATTTGGAATTAAATATGTACCTCAGGCATCCCAATTATCTGGTTATCTGATCAGAGCATCCCTATGATTCTCCAGGATAAAAAGGGAACATTCACACCTATTTTACAACAAACATAAGCACATTTGACAGAAACTATATAATCAAATTTTGTTTCTGGTTCCTTCTGGTCCTCTAGACCACGTCAACAACATATCAGTTTCCTGTCAAACTTTAAACAACGTAGATTTGATAGTGATTGTAAAATACATAACAAAGGCATGCTAAACATATGCACCTTCAATTTTAGTATAAACATACTTATCAAAATTTATTAGTGTCTTATTACTAGAAATCATCATTATCACATAACGAAACTGTTAGGTCATTGACTTACTGATTGGTTCAAGTCAAGTATTGATGTGATAAAATATAGTGGTAAAAAGAGGTTCGTTTCTCGAAC
>JAJJMC010015859.1:9945378-10042177 GCA_023531435.1 Papaver californicum
GTCTATTCTGTGGCAGAGTCTTAATTAATTAATTGTATTGTCACTTCAGCCGTAACTTGTAATGAATATCAATAATTCCCAAAACTATAAAATGAACACATATATTCTACAATGCAAACCAACCCAAAACTGCTTAACTTGCGAAAACTAGAAACATCCCAAAACTACAAACCTTCACAACTAATGGCAGGCAACAAAAACTTCAATATGTATGGTGCATCTTATTCTTCCCCATCTTATATTCCTAATGATCAGTTAACCCTATCTTCGTCGTCTGAAGATGAATGTACTCGCAAATCAGACTCATCAGATGAATAATCAATGGCTCTAAGGCAAAATGACCAAGCAATCAATTTGGGGTTGATAGCTTCATATATAGACTGGCCACATACCCGGATCGAAATTCAAAGAGATCGTGAAATCGGATCAAGGAAGCTATGGAGAGATTACTTTTCCAGGAACCCTCGTTTTCCTCCCAATATTTTTCGGAGGAGATTTAGAATGCGAAGACAATTGTTTAACCGCATATTGGGGGATGTGGTAGCAATAAACCCGTATTTCGTTCAAAAAAGGGATGCGGCCGGCCGCCTAGGGTTAACCCCACACGTGAAGATTACGGCTGCAATTCGCATGTTGGCGTATGGATGCGCAGCGGATACAATAGATGAATACTTACGCATCGGGGAAAGCACTGTACTGCAAGCAACACGGAAATTTTGTTTGACTATTCTCAGGTTATATGAGGAGGAATATTTACGGAACCCCACCACTGCAGATGTTCAAATGTTGCTTGAGCAGAACAAGGCAAGGGGATTTCCTGGGATGCTCGGAAGTATAGATTGTATGCATCGGAAATGGGATCGATGCCCATCTGCCGAATCAGGGGCTTACAAATCATACAAAGGCGATGAAAGTATTGTTTTAGAGGCAGTGGTTTCACAGGATCTATGGTTTTGGCATGCATTTTTTGGTATGCCTGGTTCAAACAACGATATCAATGTCTTGAACCATTCTTATATTTTCAAAAACGTTATCGAAGGGAAGACACCACCAGTGAACTTCGAGGTTAACAAGAACCATTATGATATGGGATACTATCTTGGTGATGGGATATACCCTAAGATAGCAACCATTATCATGTCGATCAAGCATCCAGATTCACAAAAAAAATGCAAATTCTCTTCTATGCAAGAGGCTTTCCGAAAAGATATGGAGCGAGGCTTTGGGGTATTGCAAAACCAATTTGCAATCGTTAAACAACCTGCAAGAATGTGGAATTTCGACACACTTGCATATATAATGAAAACTGTTATTATACTCCACAATATGATTGTGGAGGATGAATGTATACCCGGGGATTGGCCACATGAATATGACCAAGGCCGCAACCATGCACCAGTTACTATTTCACGTCATCGAACTTCTCAACTATCAAGGATGTCACAACACCACCGCCGGCTTGCAGTACATAGCAAAGAAAAGCACATTCAATTACGAAATGATTTGATCGAACATATATGGTCTGATTTCGGTGATGTATGAAAGTTAAATGCCGATAAGTATTGTGGGTATATCCAATGTGAACCATCCGGAGACACCACTCATGTGAAAACGAGTTATCTTAAATTGTACTGCTTTTTCAGTGATAATAAATGACTTACTTGGTGTTTCATGACTCAAAAGTTAAAGTTTTCATTAACTAAAAGGAAAATTACAAGCCCAGATTAATATTGATTTAGGTAATCCGAGATTCTCTTCTTTTCTGTAAAATCTCTTGTTTCCTAATTTCAATCCACTCTTTTGTTGCGGCATCTAATAGGGAGACGTCTGTCATCATTATTTGATACTCCTCTTTCACTAAGCGATACTCCTCCATTGATGCAAGCTCGGCATCTCTCTGATCAATCTTTCTTTTAGCATTTTCGTTATAACTGTGGTTGAAGTTTTTTTGGTTGTTAATAATTATATCCAAAGCTTCTGCTTGGGCACTAGATTTTCCTCTCCCCGTTTGCTTTAGTCTTTTTGACTCTTTTTTTCCCATTGGTCATGGATACGTGTTAGGTATATATCCTATATCTTCGTTTCCACTCCATTGGGCTTGGCTAGATGAAGGTCTTTCCGGGTTATCATCGCTACTACCAGAATATTCTTCGGCTTGGGATGAATCAAAAACAGCGGTTGATCGCCGTGAATATTTTATGTTCTCTAACATAATTGTGTAACACTCTTCATGCTTAAATGGTTTACTTCCATTAGCTTCCTTGAACATCCTCCTTACTTCTTGAACCTGTGTATCGTTGTTTACAAAAATACTTAGTGTATCACATACAATTCAAAACTCGACTAAGGGTGCTTAAAAATTAAGTGTTGCCTTACCTTTGTATCAGGGCCCCATGCAGTGTGGTGCTGACGTTCCACTTCTGCCTCCTTTGCAGAGTATAGAGCCACATCTTTACTTATTCCCTGAAATCGTTTTTGAATGGAGGTCCAACTACGATCAGCCATTGAAGGTATAACTTCTTTCATTCTATCTTTGATGTGAGACCATAATTTGTCTTCTGATTGATCGGTACCAACAATACAATCTTGAGATACTGATAAATGAATTCTACACATGGTTACATCTTAATTTGTACTAAAATTTGGACCTCTGGGTCTTTGTGCCATTTCGAAATTAATAATACTGAACAAAAACTAATCAACAAAAATTATTGGAAAATAATGACGAACCGGAATAGGAATGAAATATGAAAAGATAGGGCAGATGAAACAGAACAAGTAAACCAACTAATTTATATACATCAGTTTACTAGCCGTTGTAAAATTTTCTCAACGGTAAAATTTTCTCAACGGTTATCAGAATCGCAGTCGGCTCACTAATGGACCGTTTGAAATCCATACGGTTTCCTAGCAAACCGTCTGAACAGCTGCTCCAACGGTAACAAATTTGAACCCCGACGGCCACTTATGAGACCGTGCAATATATGAATGGTTTGATAGGAGGCCGTATGATGAAACAAGGCTAGCGGCCACTTAGGAGACCGTCCAATATATCAATGGTTTGATAGGAGGCCGTATGATGAAACACGGCTAGCTAGGAGACCGTACGTTGTGTTGCGGGTTCCAGGGAGGAAGTATGAAACAGGCGGCCCCCTAATTAAACGTATACATCCCATACGGTTCCCAGGAAAAACGTATATGGGTAGGAGTTCTTCTATCACACCGTATGTTTTGGACGATATTTTATAGAAGCGCGGAAGTGTGAAGCGTCGAGCCAGAACACCGTGTAGTGAAGCGCTACTGTAATGTTTCGTATCTTCAAGGGCGTTGTTGCAGCTAACCGTATTATGAGGCGTATACTTAGCTGACCGAAATACCACACGTTTCTCTAAGGATACTTCTGATATAAATACGCTTCTCTAGCTGAACGTATTCGGCATTCGCTATCTCACATGGCCGTGCGAGTATACTTAGAATTCAGAGAAAAGTTACTCCGATATTGTAGCAAATATGGACTAAAACATAAATATGATCTCCCGTTGCAGCTGCAAACTGGCGAGTAAAGAGAAAATTTTCTCTTTTCTCTTTACTCTACTCGCCCGTTACAGTTGCTCTTAGATGACTGAAATTATCCAAGTTCACATTAGACAACAATTTCATTAAATATTAAAAAAATATCATTTTGATTTATGTTCCTCGTAATTATAATATGGGCTTTTTAACAAAATGTCAATGTATGAAAATATAATTAATAAATATTCATGTTTTTTGGACTTTAATTAAATATCTATTTTTTGATCTTTTTCATCCCGTTTTTTAAAACTAACAACCGTTGGTGCATACCAATGCAGTTAATATCGGATTTCAATTTGTATCGGTCAAGAGCGATACACTGGTACACCTTTGTAACGGGAAGATTTCGGTTCCAATTATCGACGAAATATCGGTTCACACATTTTATACCGATAATTATTATATCAAACGTTTTTTTTATATTGGACCTATTAAGATATAAAATTAGTACTCATTTTTCTAAAATATCATAAAAAATATGAGTAACAATTGAAAACCCTAGAACTAGGATAAGGAAATTCATTCTTTTTATTTTTTTTTTGGATTTTTTTTAATTTGTAAACCCTAATTTCGGCCATCTCGGTCATTTCGGCAATATCGGTCAACTTATTTCGGGTCATCTTAGCCGAAATTATCGGCCAAATACCGTATCGGCGATATAGCGTGTCTCGTCTCGGATGAGGGTCGAAACCGATATTACCAACGAGATTTTAGTTATATCGGCCGAAATCGATTACATTGGTGCATACGTAGCATTAATTGAGCCATGACAAAAGACATTGATATCCTTGAATCGTCTTACTAGGACCGAGTTGGAATAGTGATTCAGTTTTAAATCGTGTGAGTCACTGCTAAGCTAAATCAAAACTCAAATCACTTTTCATCTTCTTCCCTAATTTTTATTAACAAAACCTTAACAAAGTTCTGGGATTCAGCAACAATTATTATGAAATGAAATCACAACATTAAAATCTATGAAAAATTCAATAACAGTGAAAAACTCAACAACACCACCTTCACCAGTAGAACGTCAAAATTTTCACACATGAACAAAATTCTCCTAAATAACAATTTCTTATAGTTTCAGAATCCAAAAATTATAACCCTATTTGATCTGCAAAACATGGAAACAACAAAATCCCTAAAATTTCTTCCTTACTCATCAATTAAATCACCAAGACATCAAGCTGACAACACATAACGTAATAGTATCTGTGGGTTTGTTCCGTTAACGGAATTTAATCAAACAGTTGAAGCGCAACTTCAAATCTCCACTTGAATGGACGAAAACACCAAATGTAAGTAAGGGTTTAAGCTGCAAAATCCAAATGGGAGCAGAGGGTGCAAATGTTTAACAAAGAAAACCTTACAACCCAACCATCTGAAGATTAAGACACTGAATGCCCTTGCAAGTGTTGGGTATCAAAAAAATCAAATACTAACATTATTTGATTGATTATGTTTTGTTTCTGATTTTAAAAACGAATTTTGCCAGACACAATCGGAATTCACTTTCAAAACCATCTATTAATGTAAACCACTAACCATCAAAATCAATGCCACTTTAGTCACTAATTACTCTTTACACCAAAACAACAGAGATCCTGTTTGTGAGCTTTACCAAAATCAACATTCAATCCATGCCCTAAAATCATATCTAAACAAAAAGAAAAAAACCCAAAGTAGAAATCAAAATTATGGAAAAAGATAAACAACAACAAGTAATTTAAAAGAAATCTGTAGAGGGAAACAAATCTCACATTAATCAAAATTGGATCAAAATCAATCATCATCTTGTTCTTCTTTACTCAATTGGATCTCATTATCAAGATCAACAACAAAACATAAAAGCGAGAGAAACCATCTCTGTTAATAGAAAAAAAAAACACAATTTACAAAATCCAAATCATTTTATGAGGATTTCACACTCTTTTTCACAAAGCCACTGTGAGAGAAATAAATTCTGAGGTACTCGTGTGTAAAAACTATTGGAGAAGTAACAAGCTATGATGAGATGAGAAACACTGGAACAAAGTCTTTTGAAAGCGTTGAAATGACAGCTACAAAATCTTTAAAGTTTAAACCTGACAACATTAATGCATGACCAACACATGGATTACGGGAAAGTAAGGCACACTGCACAAAACATATAACCTCACTGCCTGACCGACACGTAGGTTGCGGGAAAGTAAAATGCACTAATCAAGAGACGGCTTTAATTGCTCGACTGACAACAGGTTGCGAGAAAGCCTGACACAATAAAGAGTAATAATGAATATTGATGCATGACTGACACGTATCGATTTTACAAACAGTTAAACACAAAGAACTAAAGCATGACGATTCACTTTAAAGAACTACGTGTCAAACATGCCATGATTCAAGTAAGATCGCAACAACCATCTTAATCCAAAAAACAATAACATAATTACAAGACCGCAGAATAGCTGCGGGATAACCAGTAAGAAATTATAAGAAGCAAGCAATACGCATGTTAAGATTTGCGGGAAGAGTAATTAGGCCTTGCGGAAACCGTAAATAAACTTTGCGGAACTATACATAGCAGCAAGAATGGATAAGAATAAATAGGTGGAAATGAAGATTGGCGGGACCCATCAATTTGGCTATAAATACCAAGCTCATGAACATGAGAAGGGGTTGGAAAATTGAAAAAGAAATTAGACTGAACACATTCAAGTGATAACAAAGAGCTTAGATATGAAATTTATGTAATTGTTTAGTTCATTTGATTCATGATTAACATGATTATGATTTATATGAATTTATCACATTGGAATATATGATTCCTCTTCTCTTTTCTTCTATATTGATGGAAATTTGATCATACTAATGAATCCAATTAGTTTACTTATGGACGTAGACAATTTAACTGTTGAACCACGTTAAATCTTTGTGTTATTTCATTTCTTGTATTGATTAATTATCATCTTCAAAATATATTTTGAAACGATTTAAGTTAAGATATCATACTTCACTTTGTTTTATTTACTTTTGGTAGTGATCCAAAGTTCGCCAGATTTTTGGTAATCACAATTTGGCGCTAGAAACAAGGAACGAGAAAAGAATTTATTCTACCTGTCAAAATTTTTGTTAGAATTTTGAGTCGTTTTCTGTTTGAAAAATTTTCTTTTTAAGATGTAACAATTTAGATTCATATGGAAAAAATTGTATATATGGTTCTATTCTAAACAAATTAGTGGATGAATATATAAATTTGGTTGACACGATCATATGCTTTATTTTTTTTATTTTATACTTTCCATAAATGAAAATTTACAAAGGAATTTCTTCAAATCGTTAGTTTGAAAACTTAGTCTAAAATTTTCACCAAATAATATGTTATATTTATCAAGCTCTTGATTTTTTTACATTCAACCAAATTTTTGATACCTGCAAAGGTCAGTGAAGAAATTTTTCAATTCTGTGTTTGAGCCGGGTAATAATATGTTCCTATATGAACTTTCAAAACCTATGGTAAACTAGAAAGTTATCTGTTTTGTGTATGGTATGTTAAAACTACGTGTAATATTTTCTTTCAATCAAATTATATTGCCAATTTATTAAGAATGATAAAACTTCTTGAAGTACATAATTTATTATCTGAGCTCTTTTAGAATACTGGAAAAGAAATCTCTACAACAACACAAGTTTGAGCTAATAAGAAATCGCAACATCTCAAAAATATTCACACAAATGAGGACAGTGTCACATAGAAGCATGCAAGATCAAGAGGACAATTCAGGAAATCAAGGCAGTAATGCTATAGGGGCTCCACAAAAGGGAAATGGCGAGAGAGTTACAAGAGAAACAACCCAGTAATGATCACATAAATAATTCTGAAGGCCACCAACTAGTCGTTTATCTGAAGAAAAATCTCAAAACAGTATTGACCATATTCAACAATTAATGGAAGAAATGGATGAGATGCGCAAGGAACAACGAGCTTGTGCGGAACAAATTGCACTGCTGACCAGAGAAAATCAAGCACTTATAGAAAGAGTCCAGCATGGTGCGGAGCCATCTACAACTAGAATACAGGGGGAAGAAGCAAGCTCCAATAGACCCGCATGAAGAAGGGTGAAAATTAACAAAGATCAAAGAGTAATGGTGGTGGAACCCCTGCGCCAGCGGAATAACCCAGACATATATAATTTTGATGGATCAAGGTTGCAGAATGACAGGTGGAAAAAATGCTATGAGGACATGGAACTAATGCGAGAAATAAATAAAGAATTTGAAGAATAAAGAGGGTGGAAGATTAGAAGAAGTGTTAAAAGAGGCAAGACGAACACCATTGGCCCCACACTTGGCATACACATCAATACCGCATGAATATAGTATTCCTAATTTTGAATGCTACAATGGGAAAAAAGACCCAACGACTCATTTGAAACATTACAATCGCATCATGACACGTTGGGAGCAAGATGACGTTATTATGTGCCGGTTTTTTCCTTCGAGTTTGAAAGGGATAGCTTTGGCGTGGTACGATAATTTACCCGAAGGGTCGGTAAATTCTTACACACAGTTGACCCGCAAGTTCTTAGAAGCATACATGTACAACCGGCCTGCAGATGCGGGGATGGACAAGTTATACTCACTTGCCTCATCAACAGAAGAAACCATCCGTGATTATACAGACCGATGGCAAACGATCTGTCAAGCAATTGGGGATGTGACCCCAGAAGTTGCAATCAATAGTTATAAATGGGGAATATCCAATCGAGAAAGCCAACTCTTTGTTGATATCCATAATACAAATCCAAAAAGTAAAGGAGATCTCAGAGATATCATTTGAAAATGTGCAAGATTACATGATATTCAGAGGCAACATCCGAGAATAATATCTCAAGGAAATGCAAGGAGATCCAATTCTATAGAGCCATCATCCGGATCCGGGAAGAGGCTTGCGGGAAAAATTCCAAACAATGAATCAAAGCGAGCTAAGATAGATGAAAGAAAAAAAATTATCCAACAATTTGAAGAGCGGATTTTTACTAAACTCAATACTCCTTATTCAGAGATTTTGAATACAATAAAGAACATACAAGATTTTCAGTGGCCGCGATCAAAAGAGCAACAACCCGAACATACACAGAATTCCAAGGAATATTGTGAATACCATTGCTATCGGGGTCATTCCACAAATCGATGCAGGAATTTAATAATGCAAGTACAAAGGTTGATCGATACGGGGAGTTAAAGGAATTCATTCAATCAACTGATCCGCTACCAAGGTCTAATAAGGGAAAAGTTGTTGATATTCCTCAAAATAACCAAACTATAAACATGATCACATATTCTGAATCAGGTCAATCGTCCATGAATGCAACCATCAATAAAAAGCTACATAAAAGGATTTTTAGTCATGAAGTGCTCAAGGTTGCTGGAAGAGTTACTGAAATATGGGAAGAATGGATGGCATCCCCGATAACTTTTTCTGCAGACGAGGTGGACCAAGAGATTGAAATGCACAATGATCCTTTAGTACTTACACTACCAGTATCCGGATGGAATGTAAGGAACATACTTATGGATGGGGGAAGTTCTCTTAATGTTTTATTTTATGATACCTTTCAGAATATGGGGTTAAAATATGATCATCTAATGCCTTCATGCTACACAATTTATGGGGTTTAACAGATTAGCTTCAAAATCGAAGGGGGAAATATTGCTTGACGTTGCAGCGGGCCCGATAAGTATTCTAAAAAAATTCAGTATAGTGGAGGCTACATCTCCGTACAATGCTATCATCGGAAGACATTGGGTTCATTAGTTGAAAGGGGTAACTTCAACGTATCACCAGTACTTGCGGTTTCCAACACCGCAAGGGGAAATGGAGATAAGAGGAGATCAAAAGGAGGCAAAATCTTGCATCATGGCAGAAGTCCGCATGAATGAAGAACGGCAACAACAACAACAAAATAAGAAAAAAGAGCGCAAAATGAAGGCTAAAGAAGAATCCTTCAACCAATATATGATTAAGACTGCGGGAAGTAAAGCAATAGATGAAGTAACTGAAGGGAGTACCATAAAAGAAACCATGCCAAAAATTGATGAAGGTAGTCTTCCAGCATAGCAATCAAAGGGGGATCCCACACTTTTATGAGCTCCCAAACCCACCTTTACCCCAATAGAGGATACTAAAAATGTTAACATTGAAAAGAAAGAGTTTCCCAAGTTGATAAAGATTGGAACGCTGATGGAGGAGGAAAAGGAGCAAAATTTTATCATACTACTTCGAGAATTTATGAACATATTTGCATGGAAGATGGAGGACATGCCAGGCATCGACCCAAACATTGTACAACATGAGTTACATATACACCCCGAAGTTACACCTTATCGGCAACGCATACGTAAAGTTGCGCCCGAATATCATGTGTCAGTTGAAAAAGAATTAAAAAAGCTCGTGGATGCGGGATTCATCCGAGAGGTGCGGTACCCAACTTGGATTTCCAACATGGTGATTGTACCAAAAAAGAATGGCGGAGTTAGAATTTGCATAGACTTCACTAATTTGAACAAAGCATGTCCGAAAGACAATTATCCACTCCCCAGCATAGATCAGTTGGTGGACGCTGATGAAGGTCATGAAGCCTTATCCTTTATGGACGGACAATCAGGATATAACCAAACCGCACTGGCTAAAGAAGATCAAGAGCACACTGCGTTCTTTACTCCTCGCGGTTTGTACTGTTATACCAGAATGCTATTTGGGCTGAGAAATACAGGAGCAACTTATCAACGGCTCGTTGATGCAATTTTTAAACCATGGATAGGTCGCACACTCGAAGTTTATGTAGATGCATGCTGATAAAAAGTAAATTTTAAAAGGATCATTTACAAGATTTGAAAGAGATATTTGAAGCCTTGCGAAAATACAGAATGAAAGTTAATCCCGATAAGTGCATTTTTGGGGTCACCTCAGGAAGGTTTCTGGGGTATTTGGTTACTAAAAAAGTAATTGAAGTTGATCCCGTAAAAGTCCAGGCAATAGTAGACATGCCATCTCCAAGGAACGTTAAAGAAGTGCAGAGACTAAATGGTTGTTTGGCAGCACCCAGCAGGTTTATCGCAAGATCATCGGAGAGATGCAAACCTTTTTTTCGATATTCTAAAAAAGAAGAATAAATTTGAACGGAATGAGAAATGTGAGCAAGCTCTCCAAAATATCAAGGTCTACCTCGCAACATTACCTGCACTGCAGAAGCCAAGACCTGAAGATGTTCTGGCCTTATATATTGCGGCAACCGAAGATGCAGTAAGTACGGTGTTAGTCCGAACCAATGAGAAGAGTGAAAAACCTGTGTATTATATCAGTAAGACTTTGAACCCCGCAGAAAGAAATTATACGAAAATTGAACAGTTAATCTTAGCACTGGTATTTGCTACCCAAAAATTACGTACGTATTTTTTGACACATTATGTGTGGGTACCAAGCAAAGCACCATTGGGGTCGGTACTGAAGAATGCAGGAAAGTCGGAAGGATATCAAAATGGAACGCACAGCTTGAACAATTCAACATATTATTCGAATTACAAACTGCACAGAAGTCGCAAATTTTGGCTGATTTCCTTGCGGATTTTCCGTTAGATGATGATTTCAAAATTAAAGGTTCTCCCGGATTTGAAAATAATAATCAACCATGTTTCATTTTTTCGTTTCCTAATTTTTATTAATTTAGTTTCTTATTGTTTTATGAAAATCAAGGTTTGCCCGGATTTGAAGATGATGACCCTCAGGATATCCTAAACTCTGTAAATCCCCAAAGATATGAGGTATTTGTTGACGGGTCAAAAAACAAAGATGGTGCGGGAATTGGAATTGTGATTACAACACCTACGGGGGATCGAATAATACATTCATCACGACTTGAGTTTGACGAGCATACAAATAATATAGTGGAGTATGAGGCCGTGGTTCATGCCCTTAGACTCATTATTGGATTGGGAATAAGCGATGTGCGACTCACGAGTGACTCACAATTAGTAATTCGACAGGTTGAATTAAAATATCAAGTGCATGATGAAGACCTAATAGAGTACAAAAATCTTGTACAAAAATTGGCGCTTCAAGTTCCAAATCTAACTTTTCGACACCTGTCCAGAGATAAGAATCGCCATGCTGATGCATTGGCATTTATTTCTTCAATGGTAAAGGATCGGAATACATCATCCATAAAAATTGGGCGTATATATGAACCATCGATCAAGTTGCGGACAGTTGAAAATATGGAAGAAGAAATTGGGGAAGATATTGAAGATGCAATTATCCAAAATGATGTAAATTTCCCACAAAAAATAGAAAATAACCTAACTGGAGAAGATTGGAGAGTTTCAAACTATAAATATTTGCAAGATGGGATATTACCCACAAATTCTAAAGAAGCAAGGAAGGTGCAATCAAAATCTACAAATTATCAATTGCGGGATAACATTCTTTATTGCAAGTCTTTTTTGGGACCGTTACTTCGATGTTTATCACAAAAGAAAGGGCTACGAATTTTCAAAGATATACATTATTGAGATGCGGGAAATCATAGTGGAAGACGATCACTGGAATTAAAGGCAAAAACGCAAGGTTATTATTGGCCCGTTATGCATAAGGATGCGGGAAAATATGGTGAAAAGGTGTGAAGAATGCCAGCGTTATGCGAAAAGAATAAAAGCTCCCGCAATAGAACTTAGTTCGGTGCTCATCCCCTGGGCATTTGCAAAATAGGTTATAGACATTGTTGGACCATTAGTGGAAGGTACTCGAAAAAGAAAGTACTTGATTGTGGCTATAGACTATTTCACTAAGTGGGTTGAGGCCAAAGCTCTTGCACATATTAGAGATACCGATGTTTTTAAATTCTTGTTTGAGAATATAATCTGTAGATTTGGAATTCCGGTAGCCATAGTCTCAGATAACGGACAACAATTACAAGGGAAAAATATTGATATGCTCTTCGAAGCATTTAATATACAAAAGAATAAGTCTACTCCGCTCTATCCGCAAAGCAATGGACAAGATGAAGCAACAAATAAAACAATTGCCATGAATTTAAAGAAAACTCTTGATGGCCACCATAAATGGTGGTGTGAACAGCTTCATAATACATTATGGGCATACCGCACTACAAGAAGGGAATCCACTGGAGAATCACCATTTCTTCTTACTTATGGAACAGAAGCAATCATTCCAACGGAAATCATTCTACCTACTACAAGAACAGAAGCATGAGAAAAGAATTAAAATTCAGACCTAATGCTTGAAAAGTTGGATGACTTAGAAGAAGAGAAGTTACACTTCAAAAAATGGAAAATTATATAAGAAGACTAGCAAGAGAATACAATAAAAAATTAAAGTTGCGGAATTTTGTGGAAGGTGTTTTGCGGTAAATTCCGGAATACCAAAGAGATAAAACAACAGGGAAATTCGCACCAACATGGGGAGGCCCTTATATCATACAAGGAATTGCAGGACAAGGATCATATCACTTGCGGAATATGGATGGAGGAATTTTACAACATCCATGGAACGCCCAATATCTCAAACCATACTATCCTTGATCAATAATGCAATTGTGCAACTGTCTAACAGTCTGCGTTCATAATAGGTAGAGCATATTAAATGCAATCTCTTTAAAAGATCCAAATAAATGAGATTTTTCGCGACAGAGATGCTTAACATTACATTGATTACAATACCAGGTACTCTTCACTACATGAAGTGTTCGCAACTAGCAATGCAATTACACAACAACTTGGTCTTCACATTAGGTAAAGCACCAAATGTAACATCTTTAAGAAGTCCATATGAATGTCTATGAGTGAATGACCATTGGATCTTTCGCCAACAGGGGTGCCTAACGTGATATTAATTGTTGTATCTTTCTCCATTTTAGGAGACTTTCGGGACCGCATCCTAATTTCCTCCTGGACCGAGTGAAGTTAGACATGTGTTACACCCACAAAATACCTCAAGGTACAAAATTTCTTTGCAGATAAATAGATCACACTCATACAATGAACTAACAATCAATATACATTCAAAATCTATTTTGCAGGGATAAAGTTACAAAGAAATATGGAAACACAATAACCATTAAAAGATGAAGAGCGGAACAACAGTAAAGAAAGTTAAGGAGCGGGAAACACGTCTTTGAAGGGAGGATTATCGGGAACATCTCTGCTCTTGTAAACCTTTGTAAATCCATCATCTTTTACTTGGTCAAGAGTGTTATTGACCGCTTTTGTAATTTTAGCTTTAGCTTCGACTCTTAACCATTCAATATAAGATTTTCTATTTTTAATCTCCATTTTGAATTGATTTACTTCAGTTTTGCATGTATGAACTCTTCTTTTTAAAAAGTTTATTTTCCCTCTCTCAGTAGCTAAATCCCGAACAAGGCTTTCATTCTTTGTAACCTCATGCTTTAGAGTCTCTTCAACACTCTTAGCTTTAGAAGATAAATGCTCAATTTGAGCTTGTGCTTCATTGGCTTTTGTGGAGGCAAGCTCAAGATGAGTTTGTGCCTCATTAACTTTGGCAGAAGATAGCTCAAGTTGCCTATTGAGTTCTTTTATCCTAGTAGTTGCGGCACCAAGTTCTCCCTCAGCCTTAGCAGCTCTTTCTGTTGCGTCCTTAAACTTTTCTTCAAAACCTGAAATTAAAGTAATGAATTAATTAATGCGGGAATAATATTAAATTTTAAGCTTACGATCAAATAGGATACCTCTTGTGAGGGATTCAAACTCTACTAGTTCACGAACCATCGCATCTTTCGTAATATCAAGGAAATCATATTCTCCCGAAAGCTTGATGTAATTGGCTTTGAGTCGTTTGAGATGTTGTTGACACTGAGTTAACTCTGTTTCATTATCCCGCAGACGATTCAACTTAGATGTGCATTTTTCCACTTCTTTGTATAGACGGAGAATATCGCACTCACGATGAAGAACAGAATCATATAAGTTTAGAATCGTAGCTTTAGCATCCGAAAGGGCTTTTCCTTTAGCATAAGCCTCTACAGTAGAGTTGTCTCTGTCCTCTATGAGCTGAGCGATGTACGAAGAAAGTTGTGATGATGATACGATCCGGAATGGTAAAATCCCGAAAGGATATTCCGCCGCTCCACAGAAAGCTTGCGGTTCTCTTCTTCCAATTTTTCAGATATTGCCCGTGCTTCATAAACGCAACCTTTAGTCCACAGCAAAGTGGCATCAAACTCTACTTTCTTGCGAACTTTTTACACGAATAAAAGCCGATGTTGTGATTCTAATTCATTATACTTCCGAATAACCGAATCATGATCGTCTATAAGATCATTGAATTTTATCTTGATTTCCACATTCCCATTATTAAATTTTATAACATGATCTCTCAACTGTGTAATCCTATGTTGCATCCTAGATACAAGTTCTGAATCCCCCGATGATCCCATAAAGTAGTTCAGAAAACAAGAAAAATAAAATAAGGAAAAAGTAACTGGAAGAAAGAATAAAACCTTGATTCTGAAGATTCAACACTTGTTGGCGGAGCGCATCATTTTCCGGCTTTAAATCTAAGGCATCATTTTCTACAGCTCTGAATTGGGAATCCATCATGGAGGACCGCACCTTGTAGAATTGGTACGCAGTATGTATAGCGCTTGACCCCGTCCAAGCTGCGGAATTAAAGCTATGATTAGAACAGAAAATAAGAAGAAATTAAGAGGTAAAGAAACAATTAAAATACATGTAGAAGAGATTGTTGAGGGAAGGAATACACTTGTCCATCCGTAAGTCCAAGTGTTTCCGCAAGTGAAGAGGGTTCGATGATGCGGAATGAAGGATCAACAGCTTCACCTTGGTCTCTTAACCAAGCATCCCTGACCAAATCGTATGGTACAGCTTCCATGGACTTACGCAACCGGGAAACTGAAGAGTTATCGGATATAACCGGTAGAGATTTGAATGGAACGGATAGAAGATTCTTTGACATGAACCATCTGAAGGCTTATTTTTCCTTATCCAAGAGATTAGAAGCCTCTGCAACCCCTTCTCTTCTGCTTGATTGCAGAAACTCCATGTTTTGCTGAATTCCATCAGCATCAACCCTGCCCGCAACAGTAGCCCCGACAGGACCAGCCTATGCCATAGTGCTTGGGGGCACATTACTCGTTGTATTGGTACTTGTCGGTTCATCTGCTTCCGCAACATGTGCTTGCAGATTCACTTCTGCTGAAGAAATTATGGGATCGCCTTGAGAGTTACGATCCTCTTCATCAGTCGAATTGTCTTCATCAGAAGAGGCTTCAAGCGGCTCATCACCAGGAAAAAGGGAGAATTGAAGGTAAAAAGAAGGATCGGGAGCGATAGCTTGGTGCGAGAAATCGTTGGCAGCATGTGAAATCTCTTCGGCAGCACCAGCTTGTTCCCCAGATTCAAAGTTCGTTAATTAAAGAGGAATATGTTGATCCTTTTCTTGTCTTTCTGCGGTAAAGCTTCCTTCACCCCTTAAGAGTGGACGAGGAGGAGGAGAATCATGGATCTCTCCCTCTTCCCTATCTGAAGAAGCATGAGGTGTAGCCTTCGCTTTCTTCCGACCATGTAGATGCACCGTAATACCTTATTAGATGAAATTATAAAGCAATATAAGAAGTCATCGAATTAAAGTAATATCTTTTCTGGAAGGGGTGAGGCCTTGCGTTTTACCCCGCATGATCTTGTGTATCTTCATCAACTGACGGCTCAGTCTCCGACCCAATTTGTGGCTATAAAAAGAAGAAGGAAATTTAATCGACAAATGGGAACTCTAATCATTAAGCAATATATAAAGCACAAAAAGAAAGAGAAAAACTATACTACCTTAATGACAAGCGGGAACCTGAAATCAGAAAAATTTAATCGCCAAGGGCAATAACCGTTGAAACGAGTAAGAAGATCGTAAGCTACGTTATCGGGAACGGACTCGAAAACCCATGGACCCTCAATAAGGAGAGGGGTGCGGTACCATTTATAGTCGTGATCTTCCCGGACTCTTTCCCTGAGAGGACGCGTCGTCCCCGGAATATACTTCAACTTCGTGTTATCAATTTCCGCTAGAAAACGGAACCCCTCACCACTTTTGCGGTACGGGCCAACACTCCACCTCTTGAAATTCTTTGCGGCAACATTATCCGCATAAGTGGCATAAAAATTCTTCATTGTATAGTATTTGCTTAATGCAAGGTTCGGAACATAACATGTAAACCTGGTTTTTCCTTGGCTACGCAAGCTGCATTCATTAAGTACTCGCCACCAATTTCCATTGTATTGTACGATAGAACGCACTAAGCCTTGGTGGGATTGATTACGACTGGCAAGAACTTCGAACTGATAATAATTGTCCCTTTGATATAAAGGAAGCTGCAGACCCGCATCTAAAGCTCCCGCAGGGATTAATAATCTGTCGTTGGTGTATTGAAAACCCTCTATCATTTCCAGGGAAATTTCATCGTCAACGCAATCATAAAAGGATACTTTGAATCCATGAAAACCATGAAAACCATGGATCCTTTTAAACTCTTCAAGATTCATAGACCTGAAGCTACAAATTTCATTAGCACGCTTGTCTTCGGGAGCAGGATTATTCACTGTAGCACGGACACTTGCGGGCCTTAAAGGTTTCGAAGGATGACTCCTCGATACAGGATAACGAGATGGTTTCCTGAGTAAAAGTTGATCATCCTGATGAGAAGCATCACCAGTAACTTTGGATTTATCTTTTCCAGCCATGATAAATTCTTATCTACACAGAAAAGCAAAATAAATAAATAAGTTTATCAAGATCACAAAACAAGAACAAAGCAGAAAAGTTGTAAAATAAAAGAACAACAATAGGATCATTACATCAAGATGTAAATCAGCCACTCATTCTCTAATCGGGAAAAATAAGAAATCATGATAAAACAACTAATCATCAAAAGAAAGATCAACAACCTTAAACTCATCATTCATCCATGCAAACAAACAGATAAAGACATCATCTACAATGATTAAGGTACATATACAGAGAATGATAAACAAGCAAAAGAGTTACTTACAGTGACGAAAAATCTGATTGATTGAAAAGATAAAAACTTGATCCCGATGCAAGAATTTTAGATCAAGAAAGTTCAGGAGAATGAAAAGGTGTTGAAGAATCTTTGAAAAGCTCAAAGGAATGAAAAGCACCAAAAGTTTAAGAAGAAGAAGACAAGGGGTATAAAGAATGGAATGAAGAAAATAATTGATATTAAATAAGAGAAAGCTGAAACCGTCGAACCGTCGAAAACTGAAAAGAAATAAATTTCAGAGATTTAATTTCCTCGAAAAACGCCAACTGAAAAAAACGTGCAAAGGAAAGTTACTGCTAGCGAAAAAGCAAGAAAAAATATAACGTGGAAAAAGAAATTATTGCAGGCGTGGGAAGTGAAAAGGTATTTATTATTTTTCCTTTTTTCAAATTTTTTTAACAACTGTCAATTCCAAAAAAGGAAAAAGGGGGGAAATTGTGAGAGAAATAAATTCTGAAGTACCCGTGTGTAAACACTATTGGAGAAGTAACAATCTATGATGAGATGAGAAACACTGGAACAAAGTCTTTTGAAAGCGTTGAAATGACAGCTGCAAAATCTTTAAAGTTTAAACTTGACAACATTAATGCATGACCAACACGTGGGTTGCGGGAAAGTAAGGCACACTGCACAAAACAGATAACCTCACTGCCTGACCGACACGTAGGTTGCGGGAAAGTAAAGTGCACTAATCAAGACAGACGACTTTAATTTCTCGACTGACAACAGGTTGCGAGAAATCCTGACACAATAAAGAGTAATAATGAATATTGATGCATGACTGACACGTATCGATTTTACAAACAGCTAAATGCAAAGAACTAAAGCATGACGATTCACTTTAAGGAACTGCGTTTCAAACATGCCATGATTCAAGTAAGATCGCAACAACCATCTTAATCCAAAAAACAATAACATAATTGCAAGACCGCAGAATAGCTGCGGGATAACCAGTAAAAAATTATAAGAAGCAAGCAATACACATGTTAAAATTTGCGGGAAGAATAATTAGGCCTTGCGGAAACCACAAATAAACTTTGTGGAACTATACATAGCAGCAAGAATGGATAAGAATAAATAGGTGGAAAGGAATATTGGCGGGACCCATCAATTTGGCTATAAATACCAAGCTCATAAACATGAGAAGGGGTTGGAAAATTGAAAAAGAAATTAGACTTAAGACATTGAAGTGATAACAAAGATCTTAGGTATGAAATATATGTAATTGTTTAGTTCATATTATTCATGATTAACATGATTATGATTTATATGAATTTATCACATTGGAATAGATGATTCCTCTTCTCTTTTCTTCTATATTGATGGAAATTTGATCATACTAATGAATCCAACTATTTTACTTGTGGACGTAGACAGTTTAACTGTTGAACCACATTAAATCTTTGTGTTATTTCATTTCTTGTATTGATTAATTATCATCTAAAAAATGTATTGTGAAACGATTTTTAAGTTAAGATATCATACTTCACTTTGTTTTATTTACTTTTGGTTGTTATCCAAAGTTCGCCAGGTTTTTGGTAATCACAGCCACATTTAATTAGCTCTCTCTAGTACCAGTGGTGGTAGTAGTTGAACAAGAACAAACCCTAACAATATAATAACAAATACTTTAATCTCAAAACTTCAGATAGTTTTGTTCTTCATCTCCAGTTTTTTCAGATGAGTGAGAGAGGCGGAGAAAAAAGATAGCCCTAACCGTGTTTTAATATTAATCTGGCAATCCTTAATCTTGAACCGTCGATTGCTAAACGCGAGTAACAATATGGTGGAGTTAATCTTTAGCCATCGATTAATCTAGCGCGTGGACGGTAGAAGATTGGTTTAGAAGATTGGCTGTACATTTATATACTAATGGGCAGTTTGGTAATAGCGTTCATCACAATATCATCTTGTCATATGAGAAATTGACCAGGTCCATGTTGTTTTTTCTATTTTGATGGGTCACGATGTTTTTTCTAACGGTGTGAGCATTTAATTAATGTTAAAAAAACTCTAACGGTGTGAGCATTTAATTAATGTAAAAAAAACGGGATCATTTTATTAAGAGTAAATTGGGTGAATAACCTTTAGTTTTGTTTTCTTGGGTTTAAAAAACGAGTAAACTTAGATACCTCGGTAATACCCAAAGATCTTTTAGATATTTTTTAAATATCCTTGGTTGGGTATTTTCCCAAATATTTATCTATCAATTGACTAAAATACCCTCTCTATTTATCAAAGTCCGCCTTAATCCAGGTGCCTAAATAGCTATGCATATATCTAGAAATGTGTCTACACATTGTACTCTTATTCTTTTTATTCTTCTTTTTGTACGCGTGGTGTTTTGTTTTATAAACGAAGAAGAAGATCTTTTTTTCCTTGACTGTTCTCTTCTCTGAGGGTCTCTTTGTAGTTCTCTTTTCTCTAGCACCACTCTCATTTTCCCTGTCCTCCTTCCTTGGGCGACAAATTATGATTTAAATTACACAATTAGTGGGCACAGAGGAGAAATGGTTACATTGAGTTTAGATTTTAGAACTTCTATCTTCAAGCTCTGATTTGATCATGCAAGTAGTTTGTGTTTATTATTCGATGGAAGTGATCGTTCTTCGTATTAAATTTTAGGACTTTTACTTGTTTTTGATCTGTGAGAAAATGAATTAGAGTTCTTATGAAATTTGAGCACTTTTTCGTAATTCGTTGGTCAAACTTTAATTTTTGTAAATGAATCAATTGGGTTAATCGGTAATAGATAGATGTACAGGGAAGGGAAGCGAGATATTGTTAAGAGATAAGTTAGGAGGAACAATATAACTTCCTTGTCTATCTTTTTATCAAAAATGGTTGTACTTGATCTTTTTATGAAAGAAAGAAATAACATGGGTGTAATTATATTATCATTAGCCTATATCTAATATCAACACTACCTAATTTGTGTCTTGATTCAAAATGAAATTTGTGAAGGTTTAAGGCAAGAATTTGAGTTTAAAATCAATATCAAATTTGGTGTTGCTGCAATTGATTTTTATGGAAGAATGGTTACAGACTGAAACGTATTTGAGACTAGCTAGTCTTATGATGCATGTGTTGCAGTTTGATTCAAATTTGCATATCCAGAAAGCTATAAAAAGGAGAGGAATCTACACCATAACTCACCTTCTCAAGTATAGAATACTGCACCACAAATGTTTGAGAAAATATCAATGCTTAAGGATTTAGTTGATTTAATTGGCATGTGATCTTTATGGAGGTATTTGATATTCCATACCATGTTTTTTTTTTTTTTTTTTTTATATATCTTTTGTTGAATTTTGAGAACACTATCAAGTAGGAAGTAACTTGCTGCATGATGTTAGATTAAGGAAATATGTTGAAGCTTGTTATCATTACTTGACAATACAAGTGATCCATTATTCCAAAAACGATTTATATATCTTGAATGATGCAGGGTCATATTTTAAAGCTTTAGGCTTTTGATTTAGTGATGAAACCATTTTTACCATGTTAGTGTCATGGGTTGTACCTACTTCCACTTTATATATGTACTTGTATAATTTAATTTGGGGTGTACAACACGCACAAACTTAGTTGGATTTGGCATGCTTTCTTTGACACATAAAGCCAACATATCATATTGCTTAATCATCTAAGATGTAATATTTTGGCAGAGCACGTGTGTATATATATAGGTTGATTAAAATGCTCAACAAATATCTTTGATATCTTAGATTTGGCATTCAAGTGGGTTTTAATTGGTGGTGATTATGACTCCCGGATGGTTTACGAAGAATGGGTTATGGATGGATTCTAATGTTAAATTAGTAATTTTGTATTCTCTTCATTCTTACTTTTAAATTACCTTTATGATATTCATCCTAGTTTAAACCAGGATGAAACCAGTTTCATTCTAGTATAAACATGGATAAAACCATGTACATCACATATGAAACCAGCTTCATACTAGTTTAAACATAGATGAAAACAAATTCTACCAAATTTAAAACTAGATGAAACCAATTTCATACTAGTAAAACATGGATGAACTCAAATTCAACCGAACCTAAAACATGATGAAATCAGTTTCATACTGGTTTTAAACATGAATGAAAACAAATTCAACCAAATCTGAACATGATGAAACCAATTTTATACTAGTTAAACATTGATAAAAATAAATTTAACTAGATTTGAAAAACGATGATATCAGTTTCATTCTAGTTTAAACATGGATGAAAACAAATTCAAGTTAGATTCATCCTAGCTATTTTTTAAATAATATTTTTTAGTTTAACTCAGGATGCATCCAGTTTCATCCTACCTATTTTTCGAATAATTTTTTTTTATCTTAGTTTAAGTCAGGATGCAACCAGTTTCATCCTAACTATTTTATTTGGAAAAAAAAAACTTTCGAATTTACCAACAACAATGGATCTTGTTTTGTAGATAATTTATAACCTTTCCAAAAATATAAATTTTATTAAAATCGGATATATATTTAGGAAGTTATGAAATTTTTTATGATTGATTTTTAAATTGGAGAGAGAAAAGATAAAAAAGAGAAAAAAAACATAAAGATAAGGAATATTATTGTCTATGATTTGTTATGTCAATATCACTCATCCTTGATATTTATATGTCCTCCAGAATCATAACTTAGAGATATTTTGACAATAAAATCATTTTATCTTCTATCAATTGGATTTTCCGTATGGATATTTTCTTAAAATTTCCTTATGATATTCTTTTGTCTCTCTTTTTTTTCCCGTCATGGATAACTTGTACTCCCTACTATGGTTGTCCACTTGTCGTCCATGAAGTCGCTAAGTGGGGAAAACTAGATCACTTCAAGGCGTGACCAGACCCATCGACCGACCATGAGCTAAAATACTTAAAATGTGATCTTTGAAACAATTGCCATAGGGAATTTGGGGGTTCCATCTCGGCGTAGTAAAAGAAGGAAATATGGGCATATTTTTGGACTAGTTATCTTCCTTTCTTAAATTATCTAAACCCCACCATTGTCCCCAAACTTATAGTACGACTGGGTTTGATCTGATCATCTATCATTTAGGATTCGGAGACATTGCAGATATTTTTTTCTTTGGTCGGCCTGAAATGATTTTCCCACTTTGATTGATTATTAAAATACACCTACTCGCCTACACCAATGGGAAATCTAGAATTCTATCAAAAAAAAAGAATAATAATAAAAAATCCAGAAACCATCATTTCAATGTAGATAGCCATATTAATTTTACTTAACTAAAAGTAGTCCCCCACAAGTTGCATTGTCGGATATAAGATGAAATAGTGTCCATATGATTGTGAGAGCAGAATTTGGACCATGCATATTGGCAGTACATTATTGACATGAGAAGCCAAAGATGATAGAAGCCTTTAAGCATCATCAATTTTAACCACCAAGCGGTCAACATATGTAGATGTGAATCAATTTCTACATCTCTATGCCACTTTGATATGATTTATGGCGAAGTTTTGCATTTAACTCTGTATTTTCATCACGCGTAGTTGGCTATTTTGATTATCGGTCAGCAAAAGAAATTCATTAATTGGAAGTAAGGGAAATTCAAGAATACAAGTAAAGGAAATTATGATAAATTAGAACCAGAATATTTATATATTACCAACAAGAAAAACATAACTATACAAGAACCTTATGCTAGAATTCAGTATCTAGTAAAATGGAGTTTACCGCGCCTCTCTTTCTCCTAGGTGCGAGTAAGAGGACCCGACTTCAATTCTCACGAGTGAAAATGTTGGTGGGATTTGTAAAACCTTTCTCTCCGTGGATATGGTCGGCGGTAGGAGGCCATTAAAACATGTTAACATAAAAAATTGGAGTTTGGACTAGACCTCCTCAAAGGAGCAGGTGTAATGGGAATGAGTCTGCTCTGGTGTAGGGAAATAAAAGGAGGACGACACGTGTAAAACGATTAAAGAAGGAGTCAGTGATTCTAAGAAGAACGAGAAGCACACAATCAAAGCCGTATGAAAGGATCGAAAAAGGACAGATGTGAAAGACTGAGTAAATCCCTATATGTTTGACACATAAGATCGGGAAAGTAGTATCACACTGATCGAAACAGATAGCATTAAATGCTTATTGAACGGGAAAGTAAGAGTAATAATGAATGTGGAACGGGAAAGTAAGAGTAATAATGAATCTGGAATGGGAAAGTAAAGGCAATAATTACATTTATTTACTTTAACCACATGGTTGACACATGTGATCGGGACAAAGATGATTCTCAAAGAACGAAGAGTACGTGTTAATCATACAAGGTAACGGACCAAAAAGTAAAGAGCATGATCTTTCAACCATACAATCATCCCGATCCAAAGATAATAAGGAGAACGAAAGAAGGTATCGGGACAAGGGGGACCCATTAGATGATCTATAAATAGAAGAGAGTATTCAACAGAGAGGTGGTCGGAAAATTAAAAGAAGAAGAGGCTAAGGAAGAGTAATCAAAGAAGAAGGAAAAAGATCATTAGGTATGTATTCATTGTGTAAGATACTATTTAAAAGTTTCATTATCATGATTCATCTTCTATACTTAAAAAGATTATGAATTTGAGACTGTAATTTGATCAGATATTTGATTTGTAAATAAATGGTTAATTGAAATCTTTCTCATTAATTGATTTTAAAGAGGATTCTGTGTATCAAAATGTTAGTTAAAATCTTTCTATTTACTGTTTCTCATCAAATCATTGGTTGTTGATGTCAATGGGAATTTTGGCATAAATAATTTGGCGCTAGAAACAGGACTGGGTTAAAGGATTTATCCTACCTGTTATATGTGTATTTCAAAAGTAAAGAAATTTAGTATAAAGAATTTGATAGTTCTATGCAATATTCTGGCTTAATTTAACCTTAGCTAACAAGTGATTTCTTTTGCATAATAACCTTTATGAGATATACAAAAAGGAAATTGTATGTCATTGAAAAGAAAAAGTTTTAAGTTTAAACTGATCTGTTTAAATGTTTGATTTCCTTTTACATGTATTTTAAAAGATTCATGGTAGATGATACAAATTATTTTACTAAAAATATAGATAGATTTTTAGAAGGTCAGAAAACTAGTGTCTGTCACTTTCTTTATTAAATAATCTGTTAAGAAATTATATGGATAACTTTTAAAAGATCATTAGAATTCAAGGGAAAAAAGAAATAATAAAGAAACAAAGAATCCAGAAGAAATATGTCTCAAGAAGCAGGCTCTGGAAATCAAGACAGTAACGACAGACAAAGTTACAGACAAAGGGAAGAAGAGAGTGAGCCAGAACAACAACAGATGATGTAGGAAATCATACACCTATTCATGAATTAACACCAAATACCATTATTCAAAATCAGTCATCACATCATGAGAATTCACGAAATGAAGTAAATCATCTTCAAAATCTGATGAAAGAAATGAATGAAATAAGAAGAGAACAAAGGGCCAGTCATAATCGAATCGAATTATTAACCAGAGAAAATCAAGCTTTGAAAAATGCGATTCAACGTGAGGAAAGACAAGCTGCAACAGGGTCACGAAGTCAAGAAGCAATTTCTGGAAGGCGTGCACCCAGAAATGAAAAGGAAAATCAAGATCAGAGAATGGTGTTAGCAGGATCATCATCACGGGCTAGAAGGCAACGGGAAAATCAAGAAATTCAACGTACACAATGGCAAAAATGTATTGAATCTATGGAGCAAATGAAAGAAGAGATAAAAGGATTAAAAAATAAAGAAGGGGGAAGAATAGAAGAGGTGTTGAAAGAATCCAAACGGACACCGCTGGCTCAATAGTTGACATGTGTTCCATGGCCAAAAGAATACAGTATCCCTGTATTTGAATGTTATGATGGTACGAAGGACCCGACCTCACACGTAAAATATTATAATCGAGTGATGTCACGATAGGATGGACACGAAGCAATAATGTGCCGATGCTTCCCATCAAGTTTGAAAGGTTCAGCATTATTATGGTATGACAGATTGCCAGAAAGTTCCATTCAATGTTATTCACAATTAGTGATGAAATTTCTCGAGGCATACATGTACAACAAGCTCGTTGATTCAGGAGTGGACAGATTATATTCCCTTACATCATGGCCAGAAGAGACGATTCGGTCATATACGGCCCGATGGCATACAATTTGTCAAGCAATTGGAGATGTAGATTCAAGTACAGCGATCAATCATTATAAGTGGGGAATCGCTGATCGGAGATGTCAACTTTTTATTAAAATTCATCGTAGCAATCCCAAAACTGAGGGACAGCTCAGAGAAATAATAGAAACATGTGCAAGACTGCAAGATGTACAAGAACAAGGTTCGAGAAGTAATTCACGAAATCAAAGAAACATAAAAAGGACAAATTCAATCGAAGTATCATCAGAACAAAAAAAAGAAATTCCCTCATAAATCTGAACCAAGGGAATCAAAGCGCCCACGGCAAGGGGATAACAAAAATTTTGTTCAACGATTTCAAGAAAGAGTATTCACAAATCTCAATAAATCATATTCTGAATTATTCGAGATCATAAAAAATAAACCAGATTTTGAGTGGCCACCATCAAAAGGAAATCATCCTGACTTCACACAACGTTCGAAAGATTATTGTGAGTACCACTGTTATAAAGGGAACACAACAGATAATTGCAGAAATTCTATTATACTGGTACAAAAAATGATTGATGCAGGAGAGTTGAAAGAATTTATTCAAAGGCCCGAACCAATAGCAAGACCAGACAAAGGCAAGGCAGTGCATATCCCGTATAACGAACACACCATTAATATGATATAATTTTCAGAAGAAAGAGATACAGATATGAACGCTGCAATCAATAAAAAGTTATGCTAGAGGATTCGGGACCATGAAACTTTTAAAGTATCAGGAAGGATAACGGAAGCTTGAGAAGACTGGATGGCATCCCCTTTAACTTTCTCGGCACAGGAAGTAAATCAAGAAATTGAGATGCGTAATGATCCTTTGGTTCTTACACTGCTTATGTCAGGATGGAACGTTAGAAAAATTCTTTTGGATGAGAGTAGTTCTTTAAATGTGTTGTTTCATGAAACATTTTACAAAATGGGACTCAAAAAATATCAGTTAATCCCGTCCCGATATGTTATTTATGGGTTCAATGGAATAGATTCGAGACCCGAAGGAGATATTGATTTGCAAGTATCTGCTGGACCAATTAACATCTTGACAAGATTCAGCGTAGTAGATACTCCATCCCCGTACAATGCAATAATCGGGAGACGATGGGTACACCAGCTGAAAGGTGTAATTTCAACTTATCATCAATACTTGCGGTTTCCAACACCGCAAGGAGAAATGGAGATCAAGGAAGATCAAGATGATGCGAAGTTTTGTATAATAGCAGAGGTAAGAATGCATGAAGAACGGGAACAACAACAGCGGAAAAGGAAGAAAGACCGTAAAATCAAAGCAAAGGAAGAGGAGATAAATCAATACTTGAAAAGAAACATCGAACAAAAAGCAACAAATGAATTAGGAGAAAGCAGTAAGAATCAAGAAAATTCAACAAATCAGCAGTTCGAATGATCTTTATAGCAATTAAAGGGAACTCCAACTTCGATCGGGAATCTTAAACCAATTTTCACTTCTGTAGAAGAAACTAAAATTATAAATATTGGAACTTCAGAATGGCCTAAACAAGTACGAACTGGAACATTGATGAAAGAAGACATGGAGCAAAGTTTAATCAAGCTACTTCGTGATTTTGTAGATATATTTGCATGCAAGATGGAAGACATGCCCGGGATAGATCCAAATATTGTACAACATGAATTACAAATACGTCCCGATGTTATACCATTTCGACAACGGATACGAAAGGTTGCACCGGAGTATCACGATCCAGTAGAAAAAGAATTAGCAAAGCTTTTAAATGCAGGATTCATTCGTGAAGTACGATATCCAACATGGATTTCTAATATGGTGATCGTTCCAAAAAAGAACGGTGGAGTAAGAATCTGTATAGACTTCACCAACTTAAATAAGGCATGTCCGAAAGATAGTTATCCACTTCCCAACATTGACCAGTTGGTAGATGTTGTAGAAGGCCATGAGGCATTATCTTTTATGGATGGTCAGTCGGGATACAACCAGATTGCACTTGCAGAAGCTGATCAAGAACATACAGCATTCTTCACTCCACGAGGATTGTATTGCTATACCAGGATGTCGTTTGGATTACGAAACACGGGAGCAACATATCAACGACTGGTTGATCAATATTCAAACCTTGGATCGGACAAATACTAGAAGTTTATGTGGATGATATGTTGGTAAAAAGTAAATTATCTATCAATCATCTACAAGACCTCACTGAAGTTTTTGGTGCACTACGAAAATACAAGATGAAAGTTAATCCGGAGAAGTGTATTTTTGGTGTTACTTCGGGACGTTTTTTGGGTTACTTGGTTACAAAAAATGGAATTGAAGTTGATCCAACAAAGATTCAAGCAATAACAGACAAGCCATCACCCAACAACATTAAAAGTGTACATAAATTAAATAGATGTTTGGCTGCTTTAAGCAGATTTATTGCCAGATCATCAGAACGGTGCAAGCCCTTTTTTGATATACTCAAGAAGAAAAATAAATTTGATTGGAACGATCGATGTGAACAAGCTTTCCAAAACATAAAAATACATCTGGCTACATTGCCAGTATTACAGAAACCGGAACCTGAAGAAATATTAACTTTGTACATAGCGGCAACGGAAGATGCAATCAGCGCATTGATGGTACGTACTAATGAGAAAATAGAAAAACCAATATATTATATCAGCAAAACCCTTAATTCAGCAGAAAGAAATTACACTGAAATCGAACAACTCATTTTATCATTGGTCTTTGCCACTAAGAAATTACGTACTTATTTTCTCACACATTATGTTCATGTCCCGAGCAAGGCACCGTTACAATCAGTATTAAAGAATACAGGAAAAGTAGGAAGGATCGCAAATGGAACGCCCAGTTAGAACAATTCAACATCATTTATGAGTTGCAAACCGCACAAAAATCTCAAGTTTTAGCTGACTTCCTTGCGGATTTCCCGATTGAAGAAGAATATGAAATTCAAGGTCTGATAGGTGCAAAAAAAGAAATTAACTTATTTAAAACTTTTTCACTAAAATTTTCATCACATTAATAATTTATTTTTTATCTATGTTAAAGGATTACCAGGATGCGAGGAAGAGGACCCACAAGATATTTTGAACTCAACAAATTCTCAAAGGTGGGAAGTCTTTGTTGATGGGTCCCGAAATAAGGAAGGAGCAGGAATTTTGGCATTGTGATTACTGCACCAATGGGAGGACGAATGACACATTCCGTCTTGAGTTTGACGAACATACAAACAACATAGTAGAATATGAAGCAGTGGTTCATGCTCTAAAACTCATCATCGAGCTAGGAATCATCAATGTTCGACTCACAAGTGATTCACAGTTGGTAATTCGACAAGTCGAATTAAAATATCAAACACTTGATGAAGATTTAGTACAATATAATAACCTTGTTCAAATCTTAGCAAATCAAATCCCAAACATTATTTTTCGGTATCTGTCCCGAGACAAAAATCGACATGCTGATGCACTGGCATTCATTTCCTCCATGGTAAACGATCTTAATATCACAGCAATAAAAGTAGGAAAAATATATGAACCATCTATCCAGATAAAAGCACTTCATAACATAGAAGGAGATGTGATAGAAGAAATTAATGATCCCGCAATACAAAATGCCCCATCTATGCCTCAACAAGTAGATGATCAACCAAGTGAACCAGATTGGAGGATTCCGATTCATCAATATCTACAAGATAAAATATTGCCTTCAAATTCTAAAGAAGCAAGAAAAATTCAACTCAAATCGGATAATTACCAGCTTCGGGATGGAATTTTGCATCGTAAATCATTCCTCGGGCCATTATTCCGATGCTTATCACAAAAGGAAGGAATACGGATACTCAAAGAAATACATTATGGAGATGCGGGAAACCACAGTGGAAGGCGTTCACTCGTATTAAAAGCTAAAACACAAGGTTATTATTGGATATCCATGCTAAAGGACTCAGAAAACATGGTACGAAAGTGTGAAGAATGTCAACGATTCGCAAAGAAAATCAAAGCACCCTCCACATAGCTTAATTTTATACTCAGTCCATGGCCATTTGCGAAATGGAGGGTAGATATTGTTGGTCCGTTAGTTGAAGGGACCAAAAAGAGAAAATATTTAATAGTGGCCACCGATTATTTTACCAAGTGGGTAAAAGCTAAAGCATTAGCTCGGATCAGAGACACCGATGTGTTCACATTTTTATTTGAAAATATCATCTGTAGATTTGGGATTCCAGCAGCCTTAGTTTCTGATAATGGACAACAATTTCAAGGAAAGAACATTGATATGCTATTTGAAGCATATAACATTCAGAAACACAAATCCACACCATTTTATCCCCAAAGTAATGGACAAGCTGAATCCACAAATAAAACAATTGCAACAAATTTGAAGAAAACATTGGATGGACATTACAAACAATAGTGTGAACAGTTGCATAATACATTATGGGCGTATCGTACCACAAGAAAAGAGTCCACTGGAGAGTCACCATTCCTTCTTACCTACGGGACAGAATCAGTTATACCGACAGAAGTCATTCTACCTACAACTAGAACAGAAGCATGGGAGAAAAATCTAAATTCAGATTTAATGTTACAAAAGTTAGATGATTTAAAAGAAAAAAGAGAAGTGGCACTCCAGAAAATGGAAAATTATCAAAGAAAGTTGGCACGGAATTACCACAAAAAGGTCAAGTCACGAAACTTTGTCCAAGGACAATATGTTTTACGACAAATCACATAATACCATCGGGACAAAAGTGCAGGGAAATTCTCACCAACTTGGGATGGTTCGTACATAATACAAGCATCAGCGGGACAAGGATCATACTATCTTCGGAATATGCAAGGAGAAATTCTACAACATCCATGGAACGCACAATATTTAAAACTCTATTATCCATGATTAACAATACAGCTATGGTGGCCAATACAGGTATACAAATTTTTATTCAATACTTTATCTGATGATAACATTTTTTATGAAGTCATACTTAAAATAACAGTCAATTCCAGGAATACCTCATTTTAGAAAACGCTACGATTGGCGACATAATCAAAATTCAATTACTCCAGGAACACCTTATTCTGGAAAACGCTACGATTGGCGACATAATCAAAATTCGATTACTCCAGGAACACCTTATTCTGGAAAACGCTACGATTGGCGACATAATCAAAATTCAAATCCAGGAACACCATATTCTGGAAAACGCTTCGATTGGCGACACAATTATGATCCAATTACTCCAGGAACATCATATTCTGGAAAATGCTTACGATTAGCGATACAATCGTAATATCAACAAAGAGGTAAATGTCCTTATAGAATTTTAATAATTAAGAAATTCTAATAAAGAAGGAATACCTAATTTATGGTTATCATTTTCAGAGTACGTTCGGGACCAACCCTATATCTTACCCCTGGCCCGGGTTTGTTTCGTATGTGTGGGATCTCGAATTACATGTTTTGAGGTATATATACTTCGATCCATTGTACTCATGAAACAATATGATTAACCTAAAGATTTCGTAAATGTCATTTCTTATGCAGGGACAATATTAAAAGCATATCCAAGCACAATAGAAGAAAATCACAAAATGATGTTTCCAACTACAGTATGTCAAAATTCAAAATACAAAAGGATCGGGATACAAGAAAAGAATATCAAAAGATGAAGCTATGAAAATTAGATCAAAGAACAAGTACAACTAGGCTTCGGAATTGGTGCGTCGGGACGGTTGAGAAGGAACTACCGGGACGGTAGCGCGACCATTCAAAGCAGAAGGATCGGCTTGAGCACGATCCAAGGCAGCATTAAATGACATTGCAATTTTTTCCTTGGCATCTTGTCTCACCCAGATTATATAAGCACGCCCGTAATCAATTTCTGATTGAAGATCTTTAATTTTTTGCTGATATTTTTCTGCTTGATCTTTTTCAGCATTTAATTCCTTTAATAGCTCCTCAGATTTTGATTGCACTTTTATAATTTCCTGTTCACGAGCTTCGCGTTTCGAAGTTTCAGCACTCAAATGAGATTGCAAATCCCGAAGCTTTATTACACTCAGAGCTACGTTCTTTTCTGAAGTTTTCAACTCTTCAGTAATATTTGTTATTGTGTTATTTGCAATATTGAGTTCATCTCCTGCTATTGTTGCTCGTGCATTAGCTTCGTTGACCTTCTTTTCTAGCCCTGAAAACCAGAATAAGTATCAGATAAACCATATAATACCCTCAACTAAACAAGCACATAACTCAAGCATATACCTCTAGCTACAGACTTAAGCTCTGCTTCTTTAAGGGTTAAAGTTTTCAGAGCTTCCTGATATTTTGATTCAACTCTATTACGTCTCCAAGTATTCAACTCAATACTATCGGACAACTGTGCTAATTTCCCTTTAACCAATTCCATTTCCATATTTACTTCTCTTGCATGATTGTTCAACTGAGTCATCCTACGCTGGAACCTAAACAGGGATTCGAAGTCTCCCACTGATTCCATAAATGAATTTCAAAACTTCAAAAATAAAATAAAAAAATGGTACGAACCTATAGAGGTACGAACCCAAAATAAGTACGAACTAAGGGGCAAGGAACGAACCTTGATTCTGACTTTGAAGCCTTTGATTTTGATCCTCAAAATTTTAAAGTTGTTGATGTTGCTGTTATTGTTGTTCTTGTTGTTGTTGTTGTTGTTGTTGTTGTTGAAGTTGTTGTTGAAGATAGTTGTTTTGCTGCTTGAGATTTTCAATTTCTTGCTGCAAATCATCATTTCCGCGCTTCACCCTCGCTGCTTCGTTCTTGAACATCAGCTCCATCATTGTGGCCGGAGCTTTAAAAAACTTGTACGCAGTGAACAGGCAATCGGTACCATATTTAAGCTGAGCAAGAGCTTGCTGCGGAAAAGAATATGATGGACCCTCTGCAATAGTCAGAACTTCATTTAAAGAAGAAGGAAGATTAAGTGGGAAATCGTAACACTCGCTTTCGAACCAAGCGTCCCGAGCATCCCCCAGTGGAACAACACCAAATGAAGTCCGAAGCCTAGCCATTGAAGAACTATCAGATTTCAATGGATCGTGACATGCGGAAGTATTCAGAAATCCTTTAGAAAGAAACCACTGGAAAGCTTCATCTTCATCACCAGCAAGAGTGATTCCTTCATTCACTTCAGAGAAGGACCTTTGAGTAGAAGGTTCAGCGTCAGGCATGTCAACATAGGCTCTATCAGCATTAGTGGCAGAATGAACCAATATCCCGATGGGTGCATTTGATTCATGAATGACTCCAGAAGCATTTTCATCCACAAGGAGGCTCGGGACATTAGGGACATCTGTAACTGAAGTACTATGAGCTATGTTTTCAACATTCGCTTCTTCAGAAACTTCATTTCTCTTTTCTTCTTCAACAGCATCAACAACAACTTCTTTTTCAGTATTTTCTTCAACGGTAACAGCTTCATTCAGCTTCATTCACTTCCTTGGATCAACTTCATTCACTTCTTTTTCAGTATTTCTCTATTCTTCCCTATTTCTAAAGCGATTAGTAAAAACTGTCATTGTTCCTACAATCTATTGGGAAATAAAAGGAGGACGACACGTGTAAAACGATTAAAGAAGGAGTCAGTGATTCTAAGAAGAACGAGAAGCACACAATCAAAGCCGTATGAAAGGATCGAAAAAGGACAGATGTGAAAGACTGAGTAAATCCCTACATGTTTGACACATAAGATCGGGAAAGTAGTATCACACTGATCGAAACAGATAGCATTAAATGCTTATTGAACGGGAAAGTAGGAGTAATGATGAACGTGGAACGGGAAAGTAAGAGTAATAATGAATATGGAACGGGAAAGTAAGAGTAATAATGAATCTGGAACGGGAAAGTAAAGGCAATAATTACTTTTATTTACTTTAACCACATGGTTGACACATGTGATCGGGACAAAGATGATTCTCAAAGAACGAAGAGTACGTGTTAATCATACAAGGTAACAGACCAAAAAGTAAAGAGCGTGATCTGTCAACCATCCCGATCCAAAGATAATAAGGAGAACGAAAGAAGGTATCGGGACAAGGGGGACCCATTAGATAATCTGTAAATAGAAGAGAGTATTCAACAGAGAGGTGGTCGGAAAATTAAAAGAAGAAGAGGCTAAGGAAGAGTAATCGGAGAAGAAGGAAAAAGATCATTAGGTATGTATTCATTGTGTAAGATACTATTTAAAAGTTTCACTATCATGATTCATCTTCTATACTTAAAAAGATTATGAATTTTAGACTGTAATTTGATCAGATATTTGATTTGTAAATAAATGGTTAATTGAAATCTTTCTCATTAATTGATTTTAAAGAGGATTATGTGTATCAAAATGCTAGTTAAAATCTTTCTATGTACTGTTTTTCATCAAATCATTGGTTGTTGATGTCAATGGAAATTTTGGCATAAACAGCAGGGATGCAAACTCATACCTATTGAGTTTCAAAAATAAAATAAATAAATAAATAAAAGAATAAAAATGTGGATACTAAGAATGTTAGTGGAGTTTGCACATTCCTTTTTTTCTTCTGTGGATAGGGTCAGAGTGGGAGTCTATTAGGATACGTTAACAAAATAAAATAAAGGAAAAGAATAAGAGGGGACGAGTTCGATTCTCGATAGTGGGAGAATTAGTAGAACTTGCACATCCTTCTTTCCTATGATAGGGTTGGATAGGGTCAGAGGTAGGGGCCTATTAAGACATGTTGATCTAATAAATTGGGTCTAAACTAGATCTGCTAAAGGAAAAGGGGAAGGGTAAGTTTACGTTTATTTTGGTAGTGCTGTGAGATTTGTAAAAAAGTTTTTTTTGCTGTGCATTACTGTGTTGTGCTGTGTAAAAAAAAAAGGTGAGTGTTTGGTAAACTATAAATTAAAAGTCATAGCTTATTAAAAAACGATCAAATTCTGTTTGATAAAATATAATCTTCAACAATTGTTTTTATAATAAATGATAAAAACAGACATATCATTTTGAAATAATTTTATTTTAATTTATAGAGTCAAAAAATAAATAAATATTTATACATTAAAAATATATTTGGTTGTTAATATATAAGTATATATATTATCATTACTACTACTAATAATAATAATAACTATTATTGTTAAGAATTATTAAAATTTAAAATATAATTTGGAAATGAAAATAATAATCTTTAAAGAATATACGATAGAAATGATTTAAAAATTAATTGTAAAAGATTTAAAGATAATTTTTATCATTTATAAAATAAGGTGGGGATAGAAAAGAAAAATCAGGTATGAAAAAATAGGATAGGATCATACCTTTTGATTTTAAAACTTTTAAAAGCTCTTTCTTCTCAGCTTTTAAAAGTTAAAAATTTTTGAAAGAAAAATTATTCCTATACAGTTTTAAAAGTGTTTTTTTTAAAAAAAAAAAAAAAACAAAACATTACATAATCCAACCTTAGTAGGGTGGGCCTGCTTAGGGGAATAGACATACACCTATCTAGAATCAATCAAAATAAATACATAAACAATAAAATCAAATAAAATAAAAATTGAAGGACCTCATGGAGGTTATACAAATTTGAGTCCCATAGTAGATTGTACAGTTACCATGTCAGATGATAATCCAAGTCATCTCGGTTCAAACTCATGAAAGCTCTTGCAATTTTATTCAACGATTTTTTGGGACCAACCCAATTTTAAGGGGGCCATTAAATAATTAGTTCATCCATTATATGATAATAAGGGATGCATAGTGTTAATAAATAATTAAGTTACCCTCTATTTATTTAAATTAACTTATTATCCTTATAAATATTTTATTTTTTTTATTTTTTTTATTTTTTAAAGTTTAAATAGTTTTTATTTTAATATTTTTTAGCCAAACTTTAATCTGTTCGGTTATTTTTTTTCCTAGCTGAACGCAGGTTCAATTTATTTTTTTTTAGCCGAATCAATGTTTAGTTGGGTTTTTTCGTGTTTTTTTCCTAGTCGAATTTCAGTATGAAGATCATATTAAGGTTCGACTGGGTTTTTTTTTTCCTGACCGAACCTCATTCTGTCCGGTTGGCATGTGAACAACATATTAAGGTTCGACTGAGTTTTATTTCCTAGCCGGACTTTACTCTTTTCGTCGCATATGCAAAACAAATTGAGGTTCGGCTTGAAAAATAAAAACCTAAACAAACCAATCCCATTAAAAAATTAAAAAATAAATAAATAACAAAAATAAAAGAAAACAAATAAAAATAATAAAAATAAATAGTATTTTAACCATTAACTAAAATATATGGATAAGGGGTTTTTATTTTTACCTCATAATAACCTTATTCCAATTTAAGGGATGTCCCCCTTAAAAATGGAAGGTTCCCAAAAAAATCGTCCTTATTATTGATCAAATTGTTATAAATCTAAGATTTATTTATTAAGAAACCCTTGTGTCTAAGATTAAGATTTATATATTTTAGGCACCAAGTCTCATATCTCTATAAATAGAGACTTAAATTTTTGTGTTCAACACACATCTAATTAGAGTTCTTTCTATTTTGTCCTCGTATTTTATGTTTTCTTTTTTCCTCTTTTCTAATTTCACAATATATTATCAGTACGTTCTAGTCCTTGAGTAATTTGTTACAATCGCTCTTAAAAATTGAAGAAACCAAAATTGACAAAAGAAAAACCTATTAGCAGATGTGGCCAAGCTCTAACAGGGCTGTACAATTGGTTTTCAGAACAATTTTTCGACTGTTGTATCTTTTCCATCAATGCTTAGTATCGATTTTATGTTGTTTTGTTTCGTTAATCAATGGTATATTCTAGTACTAATACATATTTGTCTTTTTGCATGTATTAAAAGACAACGGGATCAAGAGATCATGGTTTAAAACCATGATACAGTACAGAGATGAGATCATAATAGTGGTCAAACAGTACTAAATTACGTGATCACACCAGTACCCCCTTGTACATGCAATGGCGTATTGTTGGGCTTTGGATGAACTTTTATGCGTTTTGTATATACGATGGTAACTCTCTTTTATTTTTTTATTTTTTCTTCAAGCTACAAATTACTGTCACCCATTTTAATTTGTGCGTAACAAATATTCGTTTGAGTTATACAGTAATTTTATGACTTTGGTACGTGATTAATATTATTATACATCGTTATATGTGGGTGATAAATTTTGCCGAAAAAAATTGATTTTTTTTAGTATAATTTTTTGTAGATAAAAAAAAAATTCCATCGAAAGACTATAGTTTTTATTTTTTCTAATGAAACTATAATTATCAAAAATTAGTGTTATCACAATTTTATTACCTCTAATCATGTGCATGGTTGTAAAATCTAAGGCCAATTAAATTTGGTATCTTTGCCGGTAGACAAGGAATATGTGATTTATCCATATGGTTTCTATTTTCTTTTACAAGAAACCATCCGTCAACAACAAAGTGGATTTTCTCTATGCCACGACCAAAACGATAATTTTTTTTCTTGTCTATCCGATTGTGATAAATCGTATAAAACCAATTGGTGTTTTCTCCATCATTTCTATAAGATGAGAGATAAAATAGATTGATATATTTTTTCGCTTTGTCAATATGGTGTAATTATTTTTTGTCCATTCTAAAAGAATGACACGGATCATAGGTTTACAAGAAACCTTTACCATCAAATATAGTTTTATTTAATAATAAACCATTGGTTTCTATTCGTTATAAGAAACCATCATCAACCACAAAGTGAATTCTCCCCCCTTACAAACAGAATAATGATAATAGTTTCATTATTATTTTTTAAATAGGCATTTTCTCTGTATCGATCATTAAAGGATAAAATATTGTTATTATCAAGCCAATTGTAAATACCAAATTAACGGGGAATTGCTGCATTCCTGAGGAATATTGAGCAATTTTATTTTTCCTCATGGTACTTATCTCCAAAATTTGGAACCATTCCACTTGAAATTGAAATACTTTAGAACACAAAAGATCAAGGGGTGCGCACCCGGCTTGTTAGCCTATATCATCAGTCCTTATAGTGACTATATTGATCTTGATTTTATTATTTTCTTATAAAGAAAGTGTCCATAATTTCATTTCAAGGTGAATGATTATTTTTTCGGCTCCATAAGTCCCGAAATTATTGGTGATTAACTTATTTGCATCTTTTAAATGCTTTTGGCTTTGACCAATGGAATTTTGGGTTCAAAAAGTAATCCATGGTTGATATAATGTGTATAATGTCTCTTGAAAAGTCAATATCCGTGGTACATCAAAACCCAGAAATTAGTATATGCCCTCGAATTAATCGGATAATACTTTACGAAACTTGTTTTTGTATATGAGATATAAATATTTCCGCCATAATCAGGGGGAGACTATACACTACTAGACTTTGGTGTCATTAAACTTAAAAGTTATTTTAATTTCTCTCCCATCATGATCAAATCGAAAAAGGCTGTTATTGAATAGGCGTGAAAATGTCTCATTATGCTTTTATGTAAGCTTTTGCCTCTTGAAAAGGAAAATCCAATCACATACAACAACAAGTAGTATTTTAGAAGAGGCTGCAGATAATATTCCAATAGAGACTATGAAAACAAGATCCACATTCTCATAGTTCATATCTCCTCACTGGAAGATGAGGAGATTATAATGTCCGTGGGCACTGGTACAATAATTTTATGAATTTTTCAAGATATGCATATGCTTAAGAATTTTGTGGGATCGTGGTAAACTAATATAATTGTCGAATATTCATTTACAGTAGATACTGAAATAATAAATGATGGGGTTGTGAACCCCTCTGCAGAGGAATATCGAAAAATGTGATTGGTATGCATAAATGATGGATTAAAATATCTTAAATAACGCAATATCTGGATCCAAAACTTAACACCTCAAACGTGCAATCCTGAATTATGAAAATTACAAGTTGGTGTAGTTTTCATGCGTTATATGAGAAATACGATTGTTGTAAAAACGATTTGAGGGTTTCATATTTTTTTCCTCAAAACCTAAGATTGGTTCAATAATACTTTGTTCACTATGTATGATGCATTTGACGTGGTAGTCCTTGAAGGACTTGTATTGCATTCACACATTAAATGTGGTCGGTGAACATATTCGAATTTGTAATCCTTGGAGGATTCAAATTATATTCAGGCAGTCACCTGACTCGCTTATATCAGGTTTAACAATCCTTTATGTGTTTTAGAAATTTGGTACAAAACTAAAAATCTAGATTAATTAGAGGATGATATCAGCTTTATAGGTCTCTTGAAGAGTCCTTAAAAACACTAAAATCCATGCTTTAGCAACATAAATCTTATTATTTTAGATATGCAGTTTAAATAATATGTTTGCATAAAACTTGTCTATGATATAGACTAGAATTATTTTTTGATGTTTGTTTTCTGTAGTTCACATACAGTTGAGTTAGCATCCATAAATCGTCAAAAGTTGTACTTTTTTCCATTCGCTTCAGGTTTTGTCCCATGTGGTCTTCCTGACAAGGTTTTAACGAGGCAACATCTTACTGAAGTTTACTTTTAAAATGTTGATATTGTGCTCTTATTCCTTCGTCCAAATTTTGTGACATTGGGTTTTACTGGTAAGGTTTTAGTGAGGCAATTTATTCAACATGTTGGTCATCCAAGGGGGGGGTTATATCAATTTTGGTTATTTGGTGGCTTCCCACCATTAACTAGGTCATTTGATTAGACCAAATCAACATAACAACCTCTTAAGAATTTGGATGTCGTTCTGAACTACATATGATTTAACCCCAAATACGGTTTTTATTTACGTATGGTAATGTATTCGCATCTTAGCATTTTGTTAAAGAAACTACATCAACTACTACTGCAGATCATCTCTGAGAAGCTAGAAATCCATGACACAAGTCCTCAATATGTTGAAGAAGAACGCAAACATTGCAAGAATACTACTCAAAGACAACATCGCTTACGTATCACCAAAGAAGACTTCATCAACTACAAATTTCTTCATCAAAGCATAATAACCTTCTACATTTCAAGAATTTGTTCATCGAAGTTGGAAAGTCTCGTATCAAAGATTTACAAGCCAAAATTTAATTGAAGTACTTATCAGGGGGAGCACCATCATACAAGGTACATTCTACTGGACTTATCGCGTTGTACTCTTTTTCCTTCGTCAAGGTTTTGTCCCACTTGGTTTTCCTTGTCAAGGTTTTAACGAGGCAACATATCCGTGTGCAACACTTTCTGAGTCTTTACATGTTTATGCAATTTCAGGTTTTGCTCTTTTGAGTTTTCCTGGTATGTTTGTAATGACTTAGCCACAGTGGTCATCAGGGGGAGTGTTATAAACCTAGAGTTTATTTACTAAGATGCCATTGTGTCTAAGATTGGGGTTTACATATCTTAGGCACCAAGTCTCTTATCCTTATAAATAGAGACCTAAACTCTTGTATTCAACAAACATATAATAAGAATTATCTCTACTTTTCTCCTCGTATTTTGTGACCTCTTCTTTCTTCTTTTCTAGTTTCACAACATAAATAATATATAGCCATTTTTTATTTTTTTTACCATAGCTATGCCTAGGGTTCAATTTATGTCGTTGTGTTAGCATTATTATTTTGTATTAGGTTGAGACTAATGGTGTTCTAATTCGACTTTGACTTTCTCATTTACATCAGCTTGAATTGAATACTTTCTAACGATTTAGAGGGATTCAAAAGAAATGTGCTAAATAGTATAACATGAAAGCGCTAAATTATTTAACACAAATAGTATCAGCCACTAATCTCTAACGGTGGGCCAGCCACTTAAAAAATTGATGGCCAAAATTCATTTGTGCTAAATTGTTTGGCACAAAAACAAAATTCGTTAGCGTAATTTTTTTGATTTAAGGGAAAAAATCGCGCTTTTTGAAGTTGAATTCAATCCTTGAGTCACCACTAAATTCATTCTTATGATTTTTAATGACTTACGATATTCAACTCATAACATCAGAAGGAGGTGTTGATGGTGGTTGTATAGGATAGAAGGAGGATGCAGAGGTGCTTTTGGTGGCGATCTGGAGGTGGTGGTGGTGGTGGAGGCGGAGGTGCTGTTGGTGACGGATCTGGACATGGTCGCTGGTTTGGTGGTGATGGAGGTGCTATTGGTGGTGGATTTGAACATAAAAGCAGGAGAAAGAGAAAGAGGTGTTGGTGGTGGTAGAGGAGGAAGAGGCGGAGGTACTGCTGGTAGTGGATCTGAACGTGGTAGTGGGTTTGATAATGGTAAATGTGTTGTTGATGGTAGTGGTGGTGGTGCGGAGGAGGAGAAGGTGGCAATGGAAGAAAGAAGAAATAAAAGAAGATAAGAAGATAAGAAGAAAGAAGATGAAAGATATGTTTTATATGAGAATGTAGTTGTGGTATTATTAATCTAATTTAATTCTTTTAAAAAATTTGGGATTTTTATACAGTTTTTGTTGAATATGGAGTTTCTATGGATCCCAAATTATGAGTGGGTTTGTTGTATACCAAGTTTGGTCATCTTGGTGTTTTAGTTCTTATATGATATATGTTGGAATTGCTTAAGAACGTTTAATTGGGCTATACCAAATAAAACAAAATAAGGATATTTTGAAGTATTTTAAAAATCCTTATCCATAACTTTTTTCTAATACCTAAATTATCCTTGATTAATAGATTGTCAATCATTTATATTAGTTGTTAGATTATATTAAACTTAGGTTAGTGAGATTAACATATAAATTATTGTTATTGATTGTAGATTGTGTTAGTTGTTTTTTGGGGAAAAAAAAGGACACAGAGCTTAAAAATTATCCAAAATCGGCATGGTCTTCATCCAATATCCATGCTGACTTTAAACTGTCGGCATGATCGCCAATTGAAGTCAACCATGCCGACTATGAATATTCGGTATAATCGTCAATTGAAGACCATGCCAACAGTTGAAAAATTGTGTTTACTGTTGGTATGGTTTTCACTCATAAAGACCATGCCGATTTAAAAGATAATATTATTTTTTAAAATTTTTTTAAACATCCCTTATCAATATACCTACATGTTTTAACCTAAAAGCATCCTCAATTTATAAGGTTATCTTCAATTAAACGTTCTTACTTAAACCTTATGGTTTCAAAAGCAGGACAAAACCAACATTTTTTTTACAAGGGGGGTAAACTAAATATTTTTTAACAACTTTATAAATACCAAAAGGTTAGACAATGATAAATAATGATTTATGCTGCTTAAAAATAAAAATGGATAATGCTAAATTTTCTGGGATTTTTTTTTCTTTAATATTCATTATCAAAGAATTTGCAAGGTATTCATCACCCATTTTGTTGGGAAGTCTAGTTTTGACACTTTTCATGGCTGAAAATACTCGTTATGTTGTTGCGGTGGAAACTTGTGGGACAAACACAAGTTTAATCACTCGGTGTACAAGAAAATACATAATCGACGTTCCGCTCTTCTCCAACCATTCACACAAATTAGATATATTTTTTAATTTCTTGAGCTCTTCCAAAGAAACAACACTGTACTCATAATGGTTGAAGTTTTATCCTCAAATGTAACTTATCTTGCCAAAGTATCCTACTGGGTGGACTAACTTAAACCTTATAGTTTAAAACTGCATTTTGAGACTTGACTGTTAGCTAGGCATGTGTATAGGAAGGAGCCTTCAAAATAGAGATTCAACCACATAATTCATAATGCCCTGATTGGCATATAATTCTCCATAAGAAAACAAAGAAACAAACAAATAATGACTAGTTAAAGATGAGTAATATCAGTGATAGAGAGAGAGCCAGAAGAGAGAGCCAAGCAAATACAATCTTTCTTACATGAAAAGTAATACGTCCTATACCTTCCACATGATTTGTGTCAAGTCTACATCAATTGATGATTGTGACTTGAAAAGAAAGATTTTGTACATCAATGAGAAGAAAACCAAATCTCATACTACAACTGTTTATTAGTAGAGACCTCCCATAGTTTTAGAGCAAGCAAGAAAGAAACATAGATAGAGCAATACACTTAGAAAGAAATTCCAACTTCAAGGAGCTAGAAGAAGGAAAACCTAATCTGTTGCCTCTCTTCATTCCATGTACGTATGAAAACCCATGAAAGGAAATCTCTCTGTCCCTCTCTACATATTTTTTTTATTTTTTCTTAGAAATTTCTTTTGATGAATCATTCAGTTACAGTATCTTGAATTCATATGTCCATCACTGATACGAGCTGTGTTTTATTAATTCATGTCTTTCTTTTGTTCTTGGAACAGGTCTAGTTATGAAGTTGCAGAGCTGACCTGGGAAAATGGTCAGTTATCCATGCATGAGCTAGGTGGGTCTGTTTCATCAGACCCATCAAAACCATTATGGGCTCGAGCCAGCGGTACGCTAGAGTCGATCGTTCACCAGGCAACTTGCCACAACCAAAACCCAAATATGGTTGCAAATGATCGAATTTCCACGACCAATGTTGAGCCAGTTACTCTATCCAGTGGTAAAAAACGGACTGAGAATTCATGTGATGATGAAGTGCAGATTGTGCAGGAGTCCACAAAAAAACGTTCACGGCCGCGGTCACAGTCGGAATGCACTCCTACTCAAAGACACTGTAGTACTAATACTATTAATGTTGACGATCTTCATGTTGAACATAGTAGATGCGCTAGTGCGACGTATTTTCATGACGCTAAAACAACTACGACGACAACATGGACATCATCCACATCTCCCAACTGCAGCTTGAACACCAAAACCATGGAGGATGACATTGCTTGCGCTTCTGGACCGGTATGTAAACTTAGGAGACCCATATTTTATTCACAGGAGATGTATATTGTTGGCTGCCATAAATCACAAACTAGTTTTTATATAGATTACTAAAATTGTGCTATTTCTCTTGCAGGCAACTCAGGATAATCGAAAACAAGCTAAAAGCCAAACTGAAGCAGGCCAGTCTCATAATTTAACAAGGCGTAGTCGTGTTGCTGCAGTTCACAACCAATCAGAAAGGGTAATTCTCATTCGTAACTCATCTTAATGCGTAACTGTACAAAACTTAATATACCGCGATGTTTACAATGTTTTATTGTTAATGATACTGAATTAATGGTGGTGCAGAGGCGTCGAGATAGAATCAATCAAAAGATTAGAGCTCTGCAGAAGTTGGTTCCAAATTCAAGCAAGGTATGAATAGTAAAGAATTAATCTGCTAAATGTATTTATCTAGTGACACTAGTTATTAGGGTCTCAAATACTCAATTTTGATGGCTAATTCTTATGTACAGACAGATAAAGCTTCGATGCTTGAAGAAGTGGTTGAATACTTAAAAAGACTTCAAGCACAAATTCATGACATGATGAGTATTAACAACAGAACCACAACTATGGCAATTCAACCACAGATGATGATGCCTATGGCTCTACAGCAACAACAACAGCATCAAATTCAGATATCTCTTTTAGCAGCAAGTATGGGCATGGGACTTGAGATGGGAGTGAACCCAGCTGTTTCTTGTGCTGCCCCCAGTAATGCACAAATTCCGCCTCAGCCTCCTTTCTTAATGCATCCAATGATGCAAGCACACCCACTATCTGCAAGTTCAGATCATCATCACATTCCTAATGCTATGCAGGTCGAACCCTATTACTCGTTTTTAGCGCAGGTAATTTAAATCTTTCATTGATAATCCACGGCATTAATCTTTTTATTGAACGGTGTTGCCTTACATATCTGACACCATGTCAATATGTCATGTGGTCAACCAGTTAAGCGAGCACACGCAAATAAAGTCGCCCATGTACGCATAATGTTCCTCTCTTATACTTGTATATTGATAAGAAAATAATCAAGATCTTAATTTTCTTTTTATGTGTTTATAAACTTCAGTCGATGAATATGGATCTATACAATAAGATCGGAGCAGTATACAGGCAACAATTATATCAACACGAGAATATGGCGGCACAAGCCAATAGTAATGCTACTAGTACCTCCCAAGCAAACCATGTACGACGCCGTGATTAGTAGTATTCATACCTCCCAATCAAACCATGTACAACCTCATGATTAATCACGAGCATGATCGTAGAACAAAATATTTAATGACAGCAGTTTTGTATACTTAACTAATAATTAAATCCTTTGTAATTTTATGAATAATTTGTTCTGGATCTTATCAACTCCATGACAGTCCAGCTGGCTAGATCTTGTATGCATCTGATTTCAAATGCCATTCACCTTTTGAAGTTGGGACCATTATATATTACTACCATTTTAACCAGGCAGGCTACTGATATCACTCACTGATAATTACAGTCCGAAAATGACTATCGTCATCAATGCGAATCGGATTTTATGGATCCTGTCGACCCCTCTGCCAAATTTTTCACATTGTTGCTGGGGAGCATCGCTCAATCATTTAGACATTTCGGTCCTGGGATCAATTCACACATCGCTATTCCTTCTTCAATTGGGTGTTGCGTAGCTAGGAGGTCATTGTACCTCTATATTCAACTCCTGAAGGAGACGTTCCCTGGTCACATCTAATTCAGATTCCATCCGGCTGCAGGGTTGCAACTTGCAAGTCTCTAATTAATCATGGCGAAATATGACAAATCCTTGGCATAACTACTGATGAGGTAGCTTTACTTTTCACTGTTGTTTCCTCATTCAGTGTTTAGAGGTTTTTTACCAAGATAGCTTGAATATATCCATATTTTTAAAAATGAACACCTTTCCATTCCATAAACTTAAATTCCAACCATCCCTGATAATGTACAAATCTATATAACTTCAGAAGTCTGTGAAAAAGAAAACATTCAAATAGCACCACCCTTACGAAACCTCATACTAGGGGTTTTCTTTGAATTTGTTTTTATAACACCTGTTTGTATAAATATAGAAAAAATAGAATAGAAAAAATGACCACCTCAGATTTGGAATCTCAATCAGTAGTAGCAGAAGAAGATTTTGTTTCATGAAGAGAAATTACGGTTTCGAAAGCACCCACCAAAGCTTTCACCTTACTCTTTCTGGTCTCAACCAGCTTAATTGCAGTCGCTTCTATAACGTTATTAATAAGAACCTGTTCCTCTTTCTTCCCTTCATTGTCTTGATGTCTCAGAACAACCTTCTCTGATTCTGGTTCTTTCTCATTTTCATTAACCACCACTTCGTTTACCTTTCTAAAGCTTTTCTTCTCAACTTCACTACTCGCTTTCTTATCATTATCACCTAAACCTTTTCCTTGCCTGAACTTGAGTTTTCTTGCAAGATTTTCTTCAGCTCGAAGATTAACCACCTTTCCTCTCCTAAAGTTTTGCTTGACGGTCAAATCTGTATTTTCAAGTGAAGCAACCTTAGGAGCCTTTGTTCTCTCGCTCTTTTTCCCATTTTCGACTTCTTTGTCTTGAAAGAAAGATTCAGTTTCCTTAGTAGGTGCACATTCATACCCATTTTCTTCTTCCTCATTTGTACACAATGATTGAGCAGATTCTGTGGTTGTTGACGACAATAATGGAGATGGCAGTGTTCGTTTTTCGACCGGAGTTGAAGATGACGAAGCTTCTTCTGATGATTGACTTGTGGGACTTACACCTATGGTAAGCGAGTTCTCAGGTTTCGGCTCGATGACATACAATGTTTTCTCCCTCAATTTCTCAGTCTTCGGTTCATTCCTTTCAGCATTTCTATCCTTACTTTGATTCTTCAAAGAACTTGCAGGTGTCTTGGGCTTATTTATATTTGAGGTAGCAAATCTAGGGACAGAAGGTTTGGGGGATAATGAACATCTTGGAGACGATAATGATTTCTTTTCAACTATTTTAGTTCTCACAGTGTTGTTGACAACCATAACGTTAGCTTTTCTTCCACTGCTTAAACTTCGAGGAAAATTCAGTGACGATGATGATAATCTCGTTTTCACGACTTTCTGCTTTAAAGAGATTGCAGGCTTTGCAGGAACAACTATCTTCTTAGAAGGTGATGAAACATTGGGCAAAGAAACTGCAGGTTTTGGCAAAATAACTGTATCCTTGGGAGGTGATGCAACCTTACCAACCAAAAATCTTGGTTTAACATCTATTTTCTTAGATGGTGATGACACCTCTCGATTGATGCTCTTGCATTCTCGCTTGATAGAATTGGGTGATGGTACCTCAGTTATGGTTTTTACCTCAGGGGAAGAAGGCTTTGGCCTTACAAGCCTCTTCCTCTCTTCTATAGGAGTTTCATGTTTTGCCGCTGGATTTTCAACTTCGGATAATGCTGCTTTTGCAGACCTTCTCAGTATTGACTGCTTTCCTTTTGTTTGGGACTCTGGTGTCTTTCCATACTTGCACAAATCATGGTAAGAACTGGTAGAAGCTCTATGATAGATGGGAGTAACTCTTTCCTTGCTGTTTGAAGTACATGACCTTCCTCCTACAGAATTCCTCCTTATATTGCGGTCTTTCGATTGTGCGGTTTCTCTAATCACCGGAGATACCGAGTGCACTGGACTTATGCGTGTCACTGGGATGTCAACAATCAACTGAGACATTGATGATATATTGAACCAACGCAGAGAAACCACAGTACTGCAGCAAACATAAGTTTTGTGTTTGATTAAGAAAGGAAGAATTTAAGTTCTTAACTAGGTAAATATAAATATCATCCAAAAGCTTAAGAATACCTAAATAGAGGCATTTCTGTACACAGGAGCAAAAGAATAATACTTTACCCAAAGTTCAGTATTTCAGAACAGGATTCTGTAATTACCTACGATTCCCTATAAAATATTTCACAATGATGCATTTATCCAAAACAATCTAGACAGATACCAAAATTTCCAAGAAGTTTACTAAATAAACACCCCTTATAAAATTATATTTATTCCTTCTAGATGATACCACTACAGATGTGGTACCAACAAGCGTGCTCAACTTTAACATTTGGACATGCTATTTTGATATTATCACAATGTGGTACCAAAAGAGGGTTTCAAAATCAATTAAACCAAGACAGAGGCTATTTCGATTTATTCAACAAGGAGACACAATCATAGGATTCATAAAACAATCTAAACAATTCATATTCATTATTTCCACAACAAGCTTAAAATTTCCTATGTATGAGCAAATAGATTCAAGAAAATCACACCTAAAACAACCCTACTATTTTGGAGGTATTATAATGATGAAATAAACAAAAGAACAATGAAAATCAACAAAAACAGAACAAGACCCGTACCTTCTCTGGAAGTCCAATTAGCAACCAAAGATATGTCAAGACATTAAATAAATCACCCCCTCAAAATTCAAAAACCTGTAAAGAAAAAAAACTCAATGGTAAGAACTTGAGAATCAATGTCAGCTAGAAAAAATCTCCTCTTTTTTATAAAAAAATTCCAACTTCCTGCAGTTCTGAATAACATAGGCAAAGACAAAGAAAAACCCATAACAAAAAGCTCCAAAAAGAACATCTCCTTTTTCAAGAAACTTCATAGAGAAAAACAAAAACAAAAACGCCAACACCATACCTTTAAGATTCTTTAAACTGAACAAAACCCAAAACCGCTATCTGGGTTTTCTCTATAGGAATCAATGAAGCAACCTTTTGTAACAATGGTGGGGGATTTGGTGTTTAACAGAGAGATTTTACGTTTTTTTTTAAGAAACTGGAAGAGAGAGAAAGGTTAGAAAGAAGGAAGAGCCGAGAGCGTGAAAAAAAGAGGTCCAACACAAAGAAACAGTATGGGTCAGGGTCACCTAGGAAGGTGGAAAAAAAGTATTTGGTTGAAGTGAAAAAATAGTATATTTAAAGGACTATTCCTCAAAACAAAATTTGAATGAAGAATTTGAATATTTTTTGGTTAAATTAGGCACTTACAGATAATTTTGAGTTGTTTCTGTACATAAACCATAAACTATGTCTTTCTAAATTTAGATTTTGGACCATATCCATTGTACATTTAGTCAAACGTAAGGTAATTTTTGATTTACATTATCTTGTAGGAGTATGTTTTAATGGGTATTAAATTCTTGATTCGATTTCATCAACCCGCGCTTCCACAAATTCAAATTTAGCGTCCATATGGAATGTTTTGTTTGATTACTAATGCAAAGGTGTTTAATCTTTAATTGGAATGAAAAAGTAGTATGTTGAACAAAAGGTATTTACCAAGGGAATTCAAAATAAAAAAGAGTAAAAAAAATAGTATAACCACCACCAAAATCAGATCCAATTTTAAAAAGTATAATGGATCCTAACTTACACGAATGTTATTGAACGCATGGTATAGGCCCTCTAAAAAATCTTAATTCAAAAGTAGAACGATATATGCAGAAAAGAAGGAAAACATATTTAGAGTTGTTACCCTATAAAATGGTTTTCAAATGGCAAGTACCTGACGCATGGTTTGAATTTTTTTTTTTGATCGATCAAGAGAAGATTCATTGAAAAAGAGGAGGTACTTAAGGGGGTACCTCAACCTAATAAACAAAAACAAAAACTAAGAGGAACAAAGAAAGAGCAAAAACAAGAAACCAAAAAACAAAAGACAACCATCAATGTGGCGGAAATAATGAGTCCCAAAGAGCTATAACCATATTGGCGGTTAGACCTAGCATTTTTGTGTTCGATTCAGCCCAAAAGAAAGCTTGAATTTTAACGCTTCTAATTATACTTTCCAATCTTTTCCTTTTGTTTGCGAATACTCTTGCATTGCGCTCCCTCCAAATACTCCACCAAATAGCAACCGAGATATTGTTCCAAATTCGACTAAGACGATCGTCACCCCAATTGAGTTTCCAAGAATTTACGTTTATAGATACATTGAAGTTATAACTCCAATTACTTCTCGACCCTTCACTAAAGTAATCCCAAATCCTTCGGATCCTCCAACAATCATAGAAGAGATCACTTTTTTCGTCATTTTTACCACAAAAGCAACAAATGCTAGAGACCTCCATCCTAAATCCTTTGAAAAAATAAATTTGTTTTTCATTCAAAATAGTTTACAGATGGCAGTCTGACCACTCACAGTTCACTTACTTTTCTGGTGAAGATGTAATGTTCTTACTATTGCATGTGGATGATATTGTATTGGTAGAGAGCTCGGAATGGTTGGTGAACAACCTAATTAAGAAGCTTGGCATCAAATTTACGATGAAGGATTTAGGTATTCTCCACCGCTTCTTGGGCATAGAAGTTGAATCATCTACAGACTCAACTCTTTTTACCCAAATCAAATACGTTTTGGAGTTCCATGCGAAGGCAAATATGCTCGATTGTAGGCCTTGTACGGATCGAGAAACTACTGCTCGAAGAGTGTGATTCATGACGGTGAACCACTAGAAGATCCTATTGAGTATCGAAACATTGTTGGCGTTCTCAAGTACTTGATTTTGACGCGACCAGGTCTCACCTTTAGCGTTAACTACATATCTCAGTTTATGCATGCCCCTAACACTTCAGGCATGTTGTTATTCAAGTATATGAAGGTATGTGAAGGCCTCTTTGGGCTTTGGCATTACTTTGCGAGCTGGAAATATCACTTCTCTTTCTGATTATTTGGATCTTGATTGGGCAGGGTGCCTGATATTAATGTTCTACCACTGGTTTTTGTGTATCTTGAGGGGTCTCACTCATTTCGTGGGCATCAAAAAAGCAACCAATTGTGTCAAAATCATTTACCGAAGCTGAATACAAAGCCTTTTCAGTCCTTACAACTGAGATTATGTGGGTCTCTACTCTCCTATGTCATTTGATAACATTGGTGCTAGGGCTATTGCATCAAATCCATACTTTCATAAGCACTCAAAGCATAGTGAAATCGACTATTATTTCATCAGTGAGCGCCTGTTAGAGGGTTTTTCTCAACTAGACTACATCCCCTCCGAAACTATGTCCGCTGACATCCTTACTAAGGTTTTCTATTCCATATATTTATTGGTATTCGTGCCAACCTAATGCCTGTCGGTATTGCTGCATTAGGTTGGAGGGGAATAGTGTAAGTGATCAATAACAACAACCTTCATATATTTTAGCATATTTTCGTAGTATATTTTATTTCCTAGGTCTGTTAGTGCTTTAATACCTATGATTTTTTTTGGGTTTATCTTTTAAAAAATGTTATCTGGAATGTTCGATCCCCTGATATAAAATGATATTGATTGTAGTCGTCACTAATGATTAAACAATAGTATCCAGTCCATTTCATAAATCTTTCAAGTATATATAAAAAGATTCACATATTTCTCGGCTCCCTGCAGACACATTCAAAATAAAAATTCCTTACCGACCAAAAAAAAAAATCACGAATTTTATTAATACACATAAAATATATATTATTTATAAATACGCGTACATTCAATCAAGATGAGAAATAGTATTTAAAATTATCTTCTCGTACTAGCGAAAGAATAAAGTATTATTGTAAAAATAACTTGTGTATGACACGAGTTCTTATAAATAAATCAATCTGGTTAAACTGAGACATACTCCAATTATTTGAGACCTACTTAATAAGTTAAAATAGAGTAATTATGAAGTAATTTTAGAAACTCCTTATCCCCCTATTTTTATTAATGGCTAATGTATTCATGATTAATTAGTGTTAATTAATTATGTTAATTATTAGTTAATAGTGTTAGTTGTGAAATTAATTAACTAATCTTAATGAAACTTTGAAACATTCAAAAATTTAAGAATTTTTGAATTTTTTAAGAACATAAAACTAGAATCGGTGGATAAGATGGCTCACATATGACGATTCTGGGTTGGTGTTCTTTAGTCACGAAGAACACTAGAAATCGATGTATATTTTTTTCTATATCGGATGATTGTGATAGTCAGCGGATGCGGATGTTCTTATTAACTGATTGTGCTATTCATAAAAAAAATATCCAGATTTTTAGGAAATTAGTGCATTACACAGTTTAAGAAATTAGCATATTACATAATTTAGTACGCGTATTCTTGAATCTCGTACATTAATACATCGTTAATGAACCTCCGAGTACGTTTTTTCAACATGTTATATTCCCTCGTGTGCATGAACATTATTTCCGCGTTTCGTATATTTCATAGGTCATGAAATTGTTCGCCCTAAAATTAAATTAATTACATGTTACTATGCAAACATCAAATGATGAGATAGGCATAAACATGTTGAATTACTGACTTTCTCTCCATGAGAAGCTTGGGGATAATGATCGGTAACCATTCTTCTAATTTTACTTTCCCTTTTGATGTTGTCGAATCTAAACGTTGAATCTCTGTATTTGCGATGTTAAGATTCCGGGTATACTCACAAAAGAATCCTTTAACTCTCTTCCAAAACATAGAATAAATTTTATCCGGACGTTCGCGAAAGATGAGAATGAACGGTTTAACAAGCTCCATATCTTCTTCCGGTTGCCATGCCATTTTCCCAGCTCTATTTGAGTAGCGGATGAAGTAGGAGTCAGTAAAAGGTGAAAGTTTGAGGAAAATTATGTCTGGGAAAGAGGTGTTCCTTATATAGAGGAAGACCCAACGACTAGTTTTTTTCAAAAAATTCAAATATGGGTGAAATAATTTTGGCACAATTGGTAGATATATGTGTCAACGTCGGCCGATTATGGGTTAACAAAATATTGAAAAAGAATGGCTTGTTATAATCGGTCAATATATATGTCCACATCGACCGAATTCAGGCTAAATAACAACCAGAAAATTGGCTTTTCCCTAACAATAATCATCGGTCGATATGGATGTCCACATTGACCAATTGTATCCTAAAAACATACAGAAAAATTGGCATTTCCTCTACCTAGAATAGGTTGATATGGTTTCTCACAACAACCGATTATAATAGAAAATTGGCATTTTCCCAGGCTCAAAGAATCGGTTGATATAAATGTGTATACATCAACTGATTCTAAAAGCCTGACAAACTTATGGCATGTTTTCCCCAGAACCGGTTGATACATATGGCCATATCGACCGGTTCTAAACTTGTAATTTTATGTCAAAAACTATAATCGGTCGATATATATGTCTACGTCGATCGATTGTAGCTTAAAAAGTTGTCAGAATACCTGTATTTTTGTCCAAATTATAGTTATTTTGTTGTGTCTTAGCTAACACAACAGTTTTAAAACCAACCAAATTCATTCATTCATAAACTAATAAACCAACATGATTTAATTTGAAAATAAGAAAGTTCAATACATAAGTTTTAAAAACAAGAATTAATTCATTTATCTCCATAGTCAACATCAACACCACTCTCACCAAGGCCACCTCGACCTCGTTAAGCAGGTCTTTCTGGAGCGCCATCATTATCACCATTATCATGTTGGTCATCTTTGTCGTGGTTGTTGCTTGATTCACCTAGAGCATTCTTTTTCGCTCTGGTTTTTCTCTTCGGCCCCGTCTCCACCGTCTCTCCATACATAACACCCGCTTGTTCATTTTCCAATGTGTTGTATTCTGCAATCTTCCTTTTATTATCCTTCATATTTTCTCTTCTTCCCAAATAAGCTTTTGCTTTGTTAATCAGATACGTGATTCGTCTTCTATGTTTTCATTTCAAATAACAAACTTTTAACAAGCCATGCCAAAACCTTAACCATAAGAGACCACAATACGTACAAGAATATCGAGAGTTCTATCTCGGTCATTGATTAAAGGCCTCTCGTCTATTTGTATCACCGAGTATGTAAAATATTGAGGTACCACGGCATGTAATCTGGAGGTATCTCATCATCTGAGTTCGGAGACCTAACCATTTAAACTATGGAATACCTATGTTGTTCCCAATCTACGGATGATGGTAAAGGATTGTGAACAACCATAATTTTGTTATTAAAGGACTTACAGGTCGGACTTCTTTTAATTTATACTTTTGTCGAAAAAGAGTTCATGGGGATCGCTTGTACATCATCACATTGCCTCGCCACTCTTGTCGGGTTGCACATTACACAACATTTGGAATTAAACATAGGTCCAAAAAAATGTTGTTACTCGCACCCCCAATCATCTTTCTTTCCACTACTTCTTACTTGTGAGGGTCAAAGACAACATCTGTCGCCGTCAAGTTGTCCAATTGTTGGCTCAAATCCAGAAATTCCTTCTGCAAACTCTTCGTCTTTCCGTTGAAGGAGTATCAGTTTCCAAAACAAGCACCTTCCCACTTGTTGTTCACATGGTCCCTTTTGGAAAACTTTGGGAAGGGAAGTTATACCCACACATGCATCAACATAGGATTATATGTGAGAAAAGCAAAGACTAAGATAAACAAAATATAATAACCACACCACTTGAATTACCTGCAGAAGAGCCACATTCTCTCTGACTTGGTTCTTGTATACCCAAGTACACTTTCTCATCTTGTTCAACAAGTATGAAAGGCACCTACTTCTCCAAGAGTAGTCGCGAACTTTGTTCAATGGTTCCACTAACTGGATATAGTTGGGTTCACACGAGAACCAAAAATATCAAGGAAGATAACAGATCCAAAGATGTAGATAATATATGCGCTGGATTAATATTAATACGGTCCTGAGTCAACTCATCTCTTTTACGAAAAAATTTTATTCCCGAGATTTGGTCCCTCAAGCTCTTAAGATGAAATATTCTCTGCTTTTGACCAACTACTAGCATCTCCGACTTTGTCTTCTTCTTATCCCAACCAAACACCTTTAAAGTGAAATTGTAGATCTTCTCCAAACTACTTATATCACGTAGTTACCCCCCTTCATGACTTTGGCTCCTAAGATGAGACTTGTAATCAACTGCACATCATTATGAGATATTGTCATTTCGCCAAACGAAATATGCAAATTGTCCGTTTCCAGGTAATATATTTTGCAGAAGGAAAAAACAAGGGGTTTGTCATATCCAACCACTGAATTTTTTACTGCAGTCAACAACCTGAAACATCTATGAGTTGAACGACTTGGGGTGTATTTTTAGAGAGTGGCCATAAAATCATATTACTCACTGACGATTGGTGTTTAAGAAGACGCACGTTAATGGTATGATCATATATAACATATCACGGTAAATTAAAAAGTGCATGATAAATTAAATAAAAATAGACGATATAATATAAGGTTGAGATAATTACTATGGTTGCACAGATGGTAGCACCCCAAGTGTACCCCCATAACAACTCTCCTCCATCACCTGGTGACCCATAAATATGATCAGTAGTGCCGAGAGGTAACATCAAACTGTTGGAAATTATCTCCCTTTCTTCTTCATTGGTTTCTCTGCATCTTTGGTTTTATCCCTTTGTTGTTCTTTACCTCCTCGTTTTTCTTTTTGTCTCCTTCTTTTTCGTCATCACTCTCGTTTTCTTCGCCATCATTTACTTTTTCACTTTGATTTTTTTCACTTTATGTATTAGATTCAGATTTTTCTTCTCTTTGGTGCTCCACTTGAGTTGGTTCGTTGATGGAGACCAATTTACTCGCCGAAATTATACGGTGTTTATCCCCCAAATTTGTATCGCCCTCTTGATGAGGTCCCAAATTCGGAGGAGAAGCAAGATCATGTTTGTTCTTCGAACTCTTTTCAAAACCTTTCCCTCTTCCCTAAAGAATATGACGTGATACGATAAAAAATAACCAAATTCAAGTAAATTTAGGAATTCCAAGATTACAATCGTCCATCACAATAATCCACATGCAGCGATCCTAGCAATTAACACTATAGAATCGGTTGATAAAGGTGTTCATATCAACCGATTCTAAATTAAAAAGCCTCTAGAAAATTTAGGCGTTTTCTCCACATACAATCAGTCGATGTAACCACTTATATTGAACGATTATAGGCTTATATTGAACGATTATAGGCTTATATTGAACGATTATAGGCTTGATATTGAGAAATGACATACTTTATAATCGGATGATGTTAACATTTACATCAACCGATTATAAAAAAAAAAAAGGTGCACTTCCTTCAAACCAAAATCAGTTGATATGAATACCCATATCAACCGATTCCGGTTTGATGTTCTTCAACTACGAAAAGCATCAACAACAATCAATCGATATGGGCATGAACATCGACCGATTAATATAGGAATTGGTCAATGTGAACATGAACATCGACCGATTCTGATTAAACTCAGAAAATCTATATTTTAAAAATAATAATATTTGAGTGTATGCATGTTGATAAAACCTAATTAAGAAGAATGAGTTGATAAAAAAGTATATGATTGGAGCCATTTGTTCTACTTGTATTGCGCTCAAAGTTTCTTCGTCTTCCTAACCATTTTCTTCTTCAATTGTTTATTTCGAATCGCTTTCATAATTCCTGGATCACTTCCACTAGGTTGAGTACTTCCACTGGGATGCTTTACTCGTTTTGTTATCATTGTTATATAGAAAAAAAAACGACTAATCGGATATTGAATCATCGATTATCGACGATGTTTTTATTTGAAAATGAAAAAAAAAGGGAGAAGAGAATTGATAGAGATAGGATTTATGATGGAAATAAAAATATATTAGTCTATTAGGTTTTAATATTAAGTTTTAATGGTGTAGATAAGTTAATAGTTTTACTATTTTTAGACACCTCTTATTCCCTTTTTTAGGTGGGCGTAAAATTTGGTAGGCATCAAATAATTAGAGTAGGCCTAAATTTATCCAAGTAAATCAAGCATATGACTCGTGTAAGGATAATGAATGTTCTACTTTCTGGGAGATGGCAATCGACCTAAATCATCCCTCCTAAATTTGTTTTATGTTATGGGCGGCGTGTCTCTTCCAACTATGAATATGCGTCAAAGGAGAGGTATGATAACTGTGAACAATGTTGATATATAGAATTTCAAGGGTTCCAAGAGATTCCTTATGTAAGGAATTCCGAGAACTCCACGAGTCCAAAGATTTTCAGAAACTCTTTTTGTGAGTTTCATGAGACACAACCAGGGTCAGCCCTGAGAATTTAGTGCCCTAAAGTTAAATCCAAAAATATTACCCGTTAGTATATAAAAAAAATAACTCATAAAAAAATAATACATGTTAATCAATTGATCAAGATATAACCAGAATGATCCATGTAAAAAATTAATGTCTAAATGAATCTCTAGAATTAATTAATTAAATTTAAGCAATAGAAATAAATAATTTAACAATCTTAGTTGAAACATATGTCCTAAACTTGGAAAGAGAATATCATGAGCTTGAGTAATTTTAGGTGTATATTAAATTGTTGAAAGTTTTAGTTCCATAAAACTAGGAATAATGTTAGATTTTTTAGATTGTTTTTACTAAATATAAGAAAATAAATATAAATTCATATTTATAGTTAGTAAAATTGTTTCATAAATAGAAATGAAGACTTTTTTATCACCTATTAGTCCAAATTATATCTTCAATTAAAGATTTAATTTTCCTTTTTTTCTTTCTTTTAGGATTGCTGCTTAAAGTTGGCCGTTAACTTTGGTCCAAGACCGGCTCCAGACACAAGAACTAATATAGTTAATGTCATTTATTTAACAATAAATTAACAAAACTTGGTATAAAAAATCAAGGTGAACAAACTTACCATGCATAAAACCCTCCCATATTATCTTTTATAAAGAAAAACCATTTTCATTAAAATGAGACAAAAACCCCATTTCACTTAATACTAATTAAATTTAGATTTTAATTATTTTTAATATACCCGAGATGCCCTTCCATATATAACCTAGGTATGGTAATTTTTTTCTTCTTTTTCTTCTTCTTCTTCTTCTTCATCTCCCCACCACCATCACCAACAACAACAATACTTCCTCCGCCACCATCACCAGCAGCGACAGTACCTTCTCCGCCACAACAACACCTTCGTATCCTTCACCAACACCTCTCTTCTTCTTCTTCTCCTCTCCACCACCATCACCAGCAGCAACAATACCTCCTCCGCCACCATCACCAGCAACAACAGTACCTCCTCCGCCACAACAACACCTTCGTATCCTTCACCAATAACACCTCCTCCTTTCCCATCGCTTCCTCGTCGTTATTGTTTCTCCTCCAGCACTATATGTCCAAATCCACCAACAACAACACCTCTTCTTCCTCCTTTTATCCTCTACAAACATCACCAACACCTCCAGATCGTCATCGCTGAAAATGTTCAACAAAATATAATGATATATCATCATTGTCAAAATTTGGGTTTTTTGTTGGTGAAATATCAGGAAAACTATGAAACCTTTTGGGGTTTCATAGTTTTTTCATCATTTTGTTTTCATCTGTAAATTTATTTGAATGAAAAAAGAAAAACTATGAAACCCCAAAAGGTTTCATCGTTTGTTTTGTTTCATCTACTATAGATGAAAAAACTATGAAACCCCAAAAGGTTTCATCGTTTGTGTTGTTTCATTTGTAGTAAGATTAAACAAAAAAATGTAATTGATATGTATGAAACCTTATTCGGTTTCATTGTTTTTTTATATGCTGAGACATTTTTTCTTCATAAAAATGTAATTGAAATGGATGAAACCTTATTCTGTTTCATAGTGTTTTTTTCATCTGTTTTTTTTATTTGAATGAAAAAAAAAACTGTTAAACCTTTTTTGGTTTCATAGTGTTTTTTTCATCTGTTTTTTTTTATTTGAATGAAAAAAAAAACTGTTAAACCTTTTTTGGTTTCATAGTGTTTTTTTCATCTGTTTTTTTTTTATTTGAATGAAAAAAGAAAAACTATGAAACCCCAAAAGGTTTCATCGTTTTTTTTCATCAGAAATTTTATTGAACGAAAAAAAACTATGAAACCAAAATTGAACATAATTGAATCATAAATAAATAAGGGTGAAAACAAATGGAATTGAAACTTTCTATCTTTGAAACTAAGTATGAAAGATTGATCTCGAAACAGATGAAACCTAAACCTAACTGATGATGAAACCATTTTTGATTTTGATCTATGATTTTATTTTTATTTTAGGTTGAAAATGTTACTGATTATAATGAACAACCGTTTCGTCCATATTTTGAAATTGGTTTGATTCTGATTCTAGTTGTAGATGATGCAGATGAGGATGATGAAGTTATTGATGGTGAAGATGAAGATGAGGATGATGAAGATGAAGACGAGGATGATGAAGCTATGGATGATGAAGATGAAGACGAGGATGATGAAGCTACTGATGATGAAGATGAAGACGAGGATGCTGAAGCTACTGATGATGAAGATGAAGACGAGGAAAAAAATTCCGTAAGGTGAAGGGGAAAAAAATTATGTAAGGTGAAGGTGAAGTGGACGTGATGGGCGTGAATAGTTTCTGAATTTGGGTTGAATTATAAGTGAGGGTAATATGGACAGTTGATTTATAATGGGTTTTTTGTGTCAAATTTGTTTTGTTGGGTTTAATGTAGTTGGATAGTGACATCTTTGGGCTTATAACCCACGGCTTAATAAATTAAAAAAAAAGGACTAATCCTGTCAATTGGCCTAACTATTAGGTTTTGAAAAAGATTAAAAAAAAAATAGCCCAAGTATAGACTAATAAAAAATACATCCATTTGTTTGACCTTGAATCATACTTTGCATATACAATTATAATGCCCCTGATACTTTGATTATAGGGCATTCTTGTGTTATAAGAGCAAGCACTATAGTGCTCATTTTCTTGGATAAAAGTGTAGCTAATCCAAGATAGTAGAAATGGGCAAGTGTTATGGCCCTTGACTAACTGGAGGCGGAAACCTAGTTACCACCTAAGTTAAAGATTGATCTTGACCGGGCGGTAACTCAGTGTAGATGATAAAAATCGTGAGAGCATAAGAGAGATAAAATTAATTAGGGTTTGTATGAGTGCGAAAGGTTGATTATGAAAAGTTCTTGCCTAAACCAAGTAAATGGTCGTTCAACAGCTGCTTCAATCACGGAAGAGAAGTAGGGCCGGTCTGAGGAGGGGAGATGAGAGATGAGATTAGAGTTTGAGTTATAGATAAGTTGCAGACATAAAATGTCGATAGAGATGAAGAAAGTTATTGTTCACTATGAATTTGTTGTGTTACTGTGTTTTCAATGACCGAGAGTTGGTTTATTTATATCTTCTCAAAACCTTAATCTCTAGTCGGTGAAAAGAGGGTGAGGAGTACAGATAAACGCCTCCTCCTTATTCTCAGGAATAGCTAAGGATAAATCAAGGATTGAGTCTATTCTCCACGGTTTATTTTTGTGACCGACTATTCTCTTCCTGCGTGAGTAGACTGATATTCATACGTGTCGTAGACCGCCAAACCAAAATCCTAAAGATGTCCCGCTATTTGTGACGTAATCATTCGTTATGGTTGATGTGTCGTATGATGTGGTAGTATTCTCTGGAGTAATTTTGCTACCATAGTAGTTGCTCATTGCTATATTGTAGAGAATTTTGGCTAACCAAGCAAACCATAGTGCTTTCTCTAATGATACGACTAGAAGAATTAATCCTGATTAATCAAGTAGTTGGGTCCCTAGATGATGAAGGGAGATTTATAGAAATAAATATATTATTATATTATTATTATTTATATTTTATTAATGTTATTTTTAGTAGAAAATAATTAATTTTCGGATTTATTATTTAGGGTAATTTTAGAAGAGTCTAAATGTTTATTTTAAGAGTTTAAATAAGTTAGGAAAGTTGTCTAGTAGATACCTTGGGAAACAAGTTTATAGGTTTTTGATAAGTTTAGGGTTTGTTTAGTAGGAGTTATCTATATAAGGAGCTCCAAAAACGAAAATTATGAGAGTTTTTGATTAATTAAATATTTGTTTTTTCATTGAACTTATTGAGTTTATTGATTTTGATTTTTATTCATAGTTGGGTTTATCCCGAAGTCTGAATACTAATCTCATATCTATATTCGTTATTCGTAGTGAATTAACGAAGTCTAGATAACCCCGTAGATTTTAGGATATCTCTTTGAAGATCAACTAATTTCTACGATTTCTATCCATTATATCGATTACTTTTCAATAGCTTTATTCCGTAACGATTATTATCATTTTTACACGCTTCCAATCTGCATCAGTAGACATCAAAAAATTTGCCAACTACATATGAATAAAGTTAAATCAGCAGCAAGATTTGGATCAAAATTAATCACCCAGACGAGCTATCCGACACTGAGAGCATCTAATGTGAAAGCCAAGGTCCTGGTTATCTTTAATGAGAGGCTGACACAAAACCACATATATTTTACATCGATGAAATCTTTACAACGAGTTCTTACAAAATTATCTATAATAACCAAATATTGGCACACAAAAAAAAACTACTACATCTGAACCAATGGATTATTTGCAAGAACCATCGTTGATACAGCTAAAATAGTTTCATCAGTGTGGAATCCAAAAACAGCATCTCATCTTTAGGTGATAATTTCCCTTACTAGCCAATCCAAACTAGGGTATGCAAAACACAGTATAAGAAATGAAGGAAATGCAAACAGGACCGTGACAAGTATGTACAAAAGCAATATAGCAGCACTGGCAGGAACTGCATACAAGATGATAAGAAGAAATACCACGACCAAGGGGAACTTTGCTGTTACGTTCACAAAAAAAACCAGTGATTTTCGTAGGGTTAAATTAAGGCTCTCCCTGTTGAGATAGTTACCCATGGTGATCACTTGATTTGGAATGGGCCTAGGTTGTTCCTCATGGTCTTCATGAGGAGCTGCTGCCGTCCTTAAGTTGATGTGGTTATTATTAACTTGGCTTCTTCCAGTAGATAAATTGTTTGAAGGCCAGAAATGTTGATGATTGTTCACAGTGAAGGAAGAATCAGAATGTTGAATCTTCACTCTATCTCCGTTTAAGCTCTCAGCCATCCAAAGGAGGAAGAAGTTCTTGCGTGGGAATTTGAGATTGCCTTTGTAAACTAACCGAAATGATAGTAAGTGGCACCATGGACAAGAGATGAAGAGTGGGAGCTGAATTGGTAGAGTGGGAAATTTCCCGACACCCCATTGAAGCGCCAAGATACAGTTCTTGCAGAGAGTGTGACCGCACCATAACACATAGGGGACATTCTCGACAATGTTGAAGGATTCACAACATATAGGGCATTCTAGTTCTTCATCTCTGGTAGGGGTGGAAGAAACTTCATCATCTGAGCATTCAGAACAAGCTTGGCTTTGCTGAGGAGAGTTCTTCTTCTGTCCAGTAGCTCCGGCTAAGGCATTTGATGCCAAACTCCACATGGTAAAAGAGGGAGAAGAGACTAATTATAGAGAAGACATCAATACTCGAGGCTGTAGAGATTGCTTTAATATAAAGGTTCCCTTGATTAAGAATCCAATCCTCCAGAATGTCCCGTTAACTAGTGCTACTAACATTGACATTTGTAACTCAACTCCCAACCTAAGCAAAAAACAAGAAATCCTTAAGGAATTGCATCCCAATAATGTATCATTCGGATTCTGAGAAAATAACCACCTAGACCTAGTGCTTTATTTCTAACAAGGATACAAATCCACATTCCACATTATGGCACATAGTTGACGACAGAAGTTTTATTATTGTGATCGCTGATAAATACACATCATTTGGTCCAAAAAGAAGCAGTTTGAAGTATCATCTTAAATTCGTAACGAAGTACTCATGGATAGCAAAATTCAACATGGAAGAATTTAGATATGCCCAGTTGGTCACAGTTTTCTCTTAGAAACCTATAAAATTTATGCTTGACGATTATCTTTGGTTACATAATGACTCACATAAAAATGAATATATGATTACAGGTAATAATTCATCTACACTTGAACTGAAAACCAAGGAATATACTCCCTCCGTTTCAGAAAAAAAGTTATTTTTTCTTTAAATTTTTGTTCCAACAAAAGAGTTATTTTCATTTTCAATATAACAAACTTTCAAAACTACCCTTGTTATTTTAAGAAATGTTATTATTCTCATTATAAAGATATATGTAGTATTAAACTTTTTGTTAGGGTAAATTTGGAAATAAGTTACAAAAATTATTCTCTCTCATCTTGCCTTAACAATTGTGCAAATAGGAAAAGTAACTCTTTTCCTGAAACGGAGGGAGTATGAGATTATTTCTAGAATTGATAATAATATGTGTAGATGCAAACAACTCCTTGCCCAAATTTGAAGAAATAAATAAATGACAAAAAAACAACAAATTAAGTATGTGGAAAAGAAAATACTACGGAGAAAACATGTAATTTAACACCAAGAACCGATCCATACAAATACAGCAAGAAATTTTACAAATTGTTGTTGTTCGAATCAAGATTGAAATAAATAAGGAAATTTGCCAATTAAACCTCAGCAGCAGTTCGACGATGAGATAAAAGAAATAATCATAGCTCAGCTCCTCTGTAGGAGAGGAAGGGTTTTCGAGAGATTAGGCTGGACCAATAGACAGCTCTCTCCGGAAAACCAAAATGATTTTCTTATTTTTTTGCTTTTATTTTTTTTTTCTTGTTGTAAATAAATATTTAGTGGATTTACACCACACTTAGAGCAACTGCAGTCATCGATCATAACCTCGATTAAAGATTAAATTTGATCTTTGATCGCTCAATTTCTCCCACAGCCGTGCGATCAGATTTAGTATTTAATCGACGAAAACCATTGTTCAGGATTAAAAGTAATCTCTGATCGACGAGTAAAAACACGGGCGAAGAGCTGACATTTCGCCAACTCAAGCGGGCTACTAATTTTTCGCTTGCTGCGACGAGAACCCAACAGCTCGTTTACACATAAGCGAAATGTTATAATTTCGCCCAACTGAAGGGAAACAAGGGCGAGATTTCAAGGCACCGCTTGGTTTTGTGCGGGCGAGAGCTTGGAATTTCGCTTGGATGTTTTTTTATGTAGGCGGTAGAGCAGCATCTCGCTTGTACCAGGCGAAGCCTAAGTTTCTCGTCCGTCTTCTCAAGCGATGCGTTGACACTTCGCTTACGTTAATGCGATATCCTAGGAATTCGCTTGACTATCCACCGCTGTTTTTGAGACGGAGTAAAGATCAAATTTTTTGATCTTTGATCGTTGGGTTTAATCGCTCGACCGTGGATGCCCTTATACCATCATATTTTCATCTCTTCTTCACCTTTTCATTTCCCCATAACTTTATAACCACCATCACTAGTAGTAATGGGGCGCATACCCCTTTATTCCATTATAAATGCTCATCTTTTCTCACTATAGATAGAGAGCATTTTCTTTGTAATGTGAGATCAAAATAAGAATTCTCTTATTCTATTCTCTCTACTCTTATTTTTTTTTTTATCTTTCACAGCACGTTATCATGTACGTAGCTTTAATCATTGAGTAATTTTTATAATAAATTAATTATTTTTTTTCTTTTGTTTTTTCTTTTAAAACATGAATCGATTATTTTTCCCTAATTTTGTGGAAACTAAAACCTAATAGGTTTTGTTTTGTTTTGTTTTGTCTTGTCTTCTTTTGTTTTGTTTTATTTTGTTTTTCTAACTTAAATTTAGGTGAATACAAACATTGAAACATTGATATATACTTATGTATATTTGTTATTAGTTTGTTTCATGGATCATATGGGGTATTATTACCTTTGTATGATATACTAAGATCATCAAGAAAAAAATATAGGATTATATATAAAAATATTTTTTTTACTCGCAGTAACTATCATAATTATTGAGAAAACATGACTTTAATTGATTAGTCAAGGTTTTATGTTTTTCTTACGGTTTAATTAAGACTTTCTTTTGGTCTAATCTAGCAATATAATATTATTTTATTTATTCCATATATACTAGCTTTTAATCTAAATTTTTTTCATTAGTTGATCTTTGTGAGTATAAAAAAACAAGATATACCAATATTTGATCGTGGAAGATCTAAAGTGGCGCACTAATTCAATCACAACATCTTCATTACTGTGATAGTATGTTGCTAACAATTTATGCATTTGTACATGGTAGTTTCTTCTTATTATTATTTTGTTACCTATATTCATTTATTATATGCTTAAAAATATTGGTTTTAATTCTCAAATAATTTATATTAATAGACTACTCAATATAATTTCGGTATATATACGTCGTTATACATCGTATATACCGTGGATGATCAATTTTTGGAAAATAAACTAGATTTTCCTTTCTTATTTAATTTTTTCATAGAGAAAGAAAAAAATTCATCGAAAGATGGTTTACAGTTTTTATTCCTTTAATAAACTGTAATCACCAAAAATTGGTGTCATCGTGGATTTGATTATTTTTAAGGTGATAAATCACATGCATGGTTCAAAAACCTCTGGCCAATTTATATTTGTATCTTTGTCCATTGGAAAATGATCATGTGATTCATATACGGTGTCGTTTTTTCTTAAAAATAACCAGTAAATTACAAAGTGGATTTTTCCTTTTCGTTAACTAAAACGACAAATTTTTGTCGATACGAAATTGATAAATCGTAAAAAACAATTAATATTGGTTTATCTCCATTGTTCTTATAAGATGGGAGAAAATAAATTGGCATATTTTTATACTTTTCCCAATATGGGTTTTCACTTATATATAATAGTAACAAATCTTCCATAACCACAATTTGGATATCTTTAACCAATATAATGGTTATCTACCAAGTTTGAGTTTCCCTTGAAAATACAAGGCAACATTAATTTTTGTCGGTTTTTACATAACGACGGTATCGATTTCTATTCTCTAATAACATGAAATCTTGAACTTGGGGGTAATTTTCGTCAATTCAAAAAGAATGACACGGATTATAGGTTTACAAGAAACCTTATCCATCAAATATGGTTTTATCCAATAATAAATCATTGGTTGTTATTCCTTACAAGCAACCATTCATCAACCACAAAGTGGAATTTTTTTTACCTAATAAGAAAATAATGATAGTAGCTTCATTATTTGTAAAGAAGTTTTTTCTCTATCAATCCTAAAGGGATAAAATACCTCTATGGTCAAACCAATTGCAAATACCAATTAAACGGGAAATTGTTGCATTCTTGAACAATATTGAGCAATTTTTCTTGTGCTAATAATCTTTAAAATTTGGTTTTCTGCTTTTAGATGGAATACACAAGGACACTAAAGATCAATGGGTGCGCACCCGGCTTGTTTGCAAATATCATTAGTCCTTGTAGTGACTATATTGATCTTGGTTTAATTTTCTTTTCATATAAAAAGTGTCCATAATTTCATTCTCAGATGAATAATTATCTTGTCGGTCCTACTAGGTCATACGATTATTGGAGATTAATTTGTTTGCATATTTTATATGCTTTTATAACCAATTAATTTTGGTTTTCAAAAGTAATTCATGGTTGATGATAAATATATAAGTCCAATAAACAAAAAAAAATTGTTTAAATACATAATTTTTAAAATGGCTCATGTTAAGTCAGTATTTGTGGTACAACCTGATGTTTATAAACCCAGAAATTATCATTAGTATATGTCCTTGAATAAATCAGACAATACTTTTCGAAAATTGAAGATTTCTTAAATGAGATGAAAATATTTCTGCCTCGATCAGGGGGAGAATATAGAATACTAGAAGTTAGTATAAAGTAACGTAAATGTTATATCAATTTTTCTCTCATCATGATCAAATCGATAAAGGCTGCCATATATGATAGGCGTGAAAATGTCTCATTATGCTTTTATATAAGCTTTTGTCTCTTGGAAAGGCAAATCCAATCACATACAACAACAAGTAGCATTTTAGAAGAGACTACAAATAATGCTTCAATAGAGTCTATCAAAACAAGATCCACATTCTCATAGTTTATGTCTCCTCACTGGAAGATGGGGAGATTATAATGCGCGCGGGCGCTAGTACCAGTAATTGATTGAATTTTTTAATATATGCATACATTTGAGAATTATGTGGGATCATAGTAAGCTAATATGATTGTCAATTATTCACAATAGCTACTGAAATAATAAAAGATGGTGGTTGTGAACCCCTCTGCAGAGAAATATCGAAATATGTGATTGGTTGGCATATAATCCGAATTAAGTTTGACTAATCTCTCGATTGAGACAATTTTAGATCCAAGACTTAACACCTTAAAAATTCCAAGCCTATTAATTACAGGTTGGTGTAGTCATCATGCGTTATACGAGAAATTTGAGGGTTTTATTTTTGCTTAGACCCTAGGTTTATATTTTGTTCTCCCTGTATGATGCATTTGGCGTGGTAATCCTTGAAGGACTTGTATTGCGCATTCACACAATAACTGTGGTCAGAGAACATATTTTTAATTGTAATCCTTTGATGATTCAAATTATATTTAGGAAGCCACTTGACTCGATTATGTCAGATTTAACAATCCTTTGTGTTTTTAGAAATTTGGTACAAAACCCAAAATCCGAATTAATTAATTATGATATCAACTTTACAGGTCTCTTGAGAAGTTCTTGAAAGCACAAAAACCCACGCTTTAGCAGCATAATTTTTTTTTTCAATCTGCAGTTTAATATTATGCTTGCATAAAACTTGTCTATGATGTAAACTAGAGTTATGATTTTGATGCTTCTTTTCTGCAATACTCATATAATTGAGTTAGAACCATAAATTGCCAAAAGTTGTACTATTTTCACTTCATTTCATGTTTTGTCCCATGTGGTTTTCCTGACAAGGTTTTAACGAGGCAACATTTCACTGACGTTGAATTTTCATTCAAAATGTTGATATTCTGTTCTTTTTCCTTCATCCAGATTTTGTCCCATTGGGTTTTACTGGCAAGGTTTTAGTGAGGTAATTTATTCAACTTGGTGGTCATCCAAGGGGAAGTTATTGTCTAATTTCAGTTATTTAGTTGATGCCCACATTTGATTAGACCAAATCAACATAACCACCTCCTAGGAATTTGGATGTCCTTCTGAACCGTGTAAGGTATGGCCATAAAATATAATTTTACTCACTTACGGTAATGTATCTACACCTTGGTTCTTTGCTGAAGAAACTACATCAACTACTTTCGTAAATCATCTTCGAGAAGCTAGTAATCCATGACATAAGTCCACAATATGTTAAAAAAAAAGTATGAAGACTCGGAAACACTATTAATCATATCTACTTCCGTTAATCATCTTCGAGAAGCTAGTAATCCATGACACAAGTCCACAATGTGTTTAAAGAAGTATGAAGACTCGGAAACACTATTAATCAAAGACAACACTGCTTGTGATACAGAAAAGAAGACTTCGTCAACTAGCAATTTTCTTCACAAAAACACAACAATCTTCTGCATTCAAGAAATTCGTTCACCAAAATTGGGAAGTCTCGACTCAAAGATTTGCAGGCCAAATATTTACTGAAGTACTTATTAGGGGGAGCACCATCATACAAGGTGTATTCTAATGGATAATCGCGTTGTACTCATTTTCCTTCGTCAATGTTTTGTTCCGCTGGGTTTTCCATGTCAAGGTTTTAACGAGGCAGTATATGCGTGTCCAACACTATTCTATATGTTTTGTACTCTTTTTCCTTCGCCTAGGTTTTTCCCTTCGGGTTTTCCTAGCAAGGTTTTAATGATGCGGTATTAAGTAGTGTGGTGTGATCCAAGGGGGAGTGTTGTAAATAAATATTTGGTGGATTTACCCACACTTACACCATCATCTTTTCATCTCTTCTTCACCTCTTCATTTCCCCACAACTTTGTAACCACCACCACTAGTAGTAATGGGGTGCATGCCCCTTAATTCCGTCGTAAATGCTCATCTTTTCTCCCTATGGATAGAGAGCATTTTCTTTGTAATGTGAGATCAAAATAAGAATTCTCTTCTTCTTTTCTCTCTACTCTTATATTTCTTTATCTTCCACAACAATTTTGTATTTCTTTGGAAATAAAAGCGTTATTGGCCTTGGAATCTTGCGTCTCTTAGCATTCTCCCTTTTGCTCGCGGCGCCATCTTATAATGTCAGATTTTATGTTACGTTACCACGTACCGGAGGGAATTGCATTCATTCATTTTGTTTAAAGATAGTATCACACATGGATTGTGCAGTTTAAGAAAAACAGCTCTGGAAGATTACGTACACTACCATTTTATATTCTACCCCTTTAGCCGCTGGAAATGAAACCCATGTCCGAAATTACTAAAAACTACGAGCAGAAGAAAAAAAATCAGAAGAAAAAAAAAACCTTATGTGCACATGGTTGGGTATATCAGGTACAACAGATACGGCGATTAAGTGCAAGGAATTTAAGTTTTACCAAACAATAATATACAACTTAAAATGAATATACCAGAAAATATATGCACGAGATACATTAGTTGAAAGTTAAAACTGTTATCTTTTTACAGATATATTTACTTAAAAATGCAGTTAAGAAATCTACATTCAGAAAGTTCAAACACATGCAATCTGTTGCCTCCGCCTAATCATTTTCTCCAAATTCTCTGAGACCAATGCAGTTAAATTTGGATCTTCAAATCCAAGACCAGCTCTGAGAACACAGGAATGTCATGAAAGGAGTTTTAATATGATGAATAAAACAAGAATCCTTAATTTAGTAGAAACAAAAATAAATAAATGGATGTTTACATACTTGGGATCAAGTGCCAATTTTTCGACTTCTCTAATGGCAGAACTAGCTGCATATAGTGACATCTTTCCTACCTGTGTATCAAAATCAATTAGTTATAGTTGAATTAGGAATTATGGATTTATCACTTTGAGAATAAATCATGTAAAGTACCTCTAGCATCTGGAACTTTGCTCCATGGCCGTTCGGAAGATAGCGGATTTCTTCAGCCAATCTTATAGACTCCCCTAAGCTTTCAGGAGACAGAAAATCAAGGGCCAAATGGACTGAAGACTGAAAGATTTAAAGCATGGAAAAATGAGAAAGATGGATGAAGAAGAAACAATGAAACGACTTAGGAGGTTCAAATCGTTGTTGATCTTACCTGAAGATTCCTCACTTGGAAAGGACACCCAGCAGGAATAAAGACGGCCTCTCCTAAACGTTGTTCAAATGTCCATGGTTCTATACCTATAAAAGAAAGGGAGCAAAAAAAGACCGTAACGAACAATTTTTGGCATAAATTTAATGTACTACAGCTATCTCATCCTGAAAAGAAAAATGGCATGACAAAGACAAAATAGCCCTAATAGGATGTCCAAATTATCATCAGCAGTTATTCGCTTTCCAACCCCTTAAGAGGATAGGGTAGTAACCTTATGTAGTCCTTTCAGATTAATTTAAGCAAGGAACCATCTAGGTATGATGGAAATATCGATATATACATATTCCCATTGCACGTAGATACATCAATAGAAACAATGTCTCACTAGTCACTAGCATTCAACTTTACAACGTCATGAAATATAGCTAATAGGTTATGCTCTTACCGACTTCCTCCTTTAATTTTCTCTTATGTTCTCTGTTCAGGAATATAACTTGATCATAAAGTGGGTTCATGACCTGGTTTCAGAAAAATAACGAATCATTATAGATAAAACTGTAAAACAATAGTGCAGAGCTTCTGTAGAAAGAATTAGACCAAACTTACCGAATCAGTCGGGAGATTAGTAGACTTCTTAAACTCCTTCCCATGGACTCTTAAATACTCAATCAGCTTTGGGACATCCTGACGGCGGAAAACATCCCAAATGGCTCCAACAGGAGCATTTTCTGAAATTACATCTTCCTTCCTCTCACCACCAGAAGTGGGTTCGATCCCATTTACTACTTGATCCTCCATGATCTCATCTTTACTTGTAGTAAACCCAGCACTACTTACTACTTGATCCTCCACTATCTCATCTTTACTTGTGGTTAACCCAGCCGTACTTACTGCTTGATTCTCCATGATCTCATCTTTACTTGTGGTTAACCCGGCAGTACCTTCATTTTGTTTAACAAGCTCATTAGGGGAGAAATCAGGTGATTTTCCCACCTCACCAGAATTAGCTTGTGCATCTCCATCTGATATATTGGCCTCTGATTCTCTAAAAGTCTTCTGTAACTTTTCAATTTTCGTCCGCTGCCAACCTTTCAGTTTCACTTCAAAGGTATGCATCAACAAGTATACCTAAAGATATTTCAGCAGACATAAAAAGATTAACCCTTTTGTTTGGCAGAGCAAATCATTTTAGTATATTAGAGATGTGTGTTAGTATTATTGTGAAAATCCAGAGATCGCAATTTACTTTACTTGTTGAAGTGGAGAAACTGAAGAATTTCCAGTAATTTTATCAGAAGCATTACAAATTGTACCAGAAAGCTTAAGCTGAAGGTCAAATGTAAGATCACGAACCAACTATAAATTGAAAACCTTGTGTTAGGATGAAACAATCAAAGAACATACCATGTCCCGTATATTGCCGTGGAGATTGGTTACTGAATCACCTCTACCAAGTTCTTCAAATGCCCCATAAGAAATGAATATTTTGGGTCCTACATCATTCTGTAAGGAATAATGAGGTAGCTTTGCAGCAACATTTAAGAGACCCCACTTAGAATGGATATACTCGAGTAATGGAAGTTTACTGATAAATTCAGGTCTCTGGCACAGCAAAAACTCTTCAGAAGCACTGGGAGATGGCCAATCCTTCACTTTCAACATTTCAGGCCAACCATTTTCATGGATTCTACCCTCTGAATATCCTTTGATGAATTGACCAAGTTCAATATCAACCTGCCAGCATGTGAAGTCCCTATTAGCTAAACAATTCCTAGATAAATAAAAGGAAGTGGGATGCCAAGTTTGCTCTTTTCTTAAGAATAAACAGTTTAAATGGATTTTTAAGGTACACAAACATAAGACAAGAAATACAAATAAATATGTAAGCAGGAATAGCGGAATTAACTTTTCCTCAACTAGTGCTCTACGTATGTGTACCTCAGAATAGTCTAAGCAATCTATAGCCTTCACAATTCTGTTCTCGTCTTTCGCTTTCTCATCTGAAGTCTCCCGAATTCCTCTCCATATGATCATTGGATCCCAGCTTGAACTTGAGATGCAATCACAGACCTCCTTCACAATAACAGGTTCACCCTTAACCCAATGTTTCTGAAAAGGGGCAATCCCTTCAAGCTTGATATCTTCAGATACTGGGCAATAAAGAAAATTATCATCTTCCTCTTCTCTGTGTGCAAACTGGCACATCTTAGAGTCATGTGATGGAAAAGGTTGCTGACAGTCATCATATTCCTTGCATCCATTAACCATTTCCTCAACATTTTTCACCAACTTTGCAACCCAATTCATCTTGAAGATACGTCTTAGAGCTAATGACGGGCAACCACAGCCACCAGATTCTTTTGGTGGGCATGGAATAGCACCGACGGTGTTGGCTTTCCAACCAGGAAACCGTTCCGTGAACTTCTTTCTATTGTCCAAAGAATTTTGTTGCTCAATTACAACTGCTCCTTCCTGAGTTCTATCTGAACTCTGAGTTTCCACTGATTCAATATCAACTGCAATGAGAGACTCTTGCAGGAGATCCCGACAACATGTAAGGCATAGATCATACAAGCAGTTTGTACAGTGTCGGTGAAAATCTATGATCGGCATCCTACAGCAATTGCTACACATACAATAGAGATTAATCAATATTCCCTAGCATATGAACATGGCCAAATTAAAGCATATTGAGTTATGTAATAAATCCAACTACGAAAATCTTGTGAGCAATACTTAACCTGTCCATATAATATATGATTAATAGTTCATCCTACCAATGTATGCTTTGGCTCTACCTGGCAGGTTATAACCGGATATTGCCTAAGCCAAGGGAAGAGTATGCTTGGTCAAAAGACATAATGTTTCCTTTTCACAGTAAGCTAATGTCCACTACAGGAGGGTATGATTTCACTGAGATCTCCTAGGGCACAACCAGACAATTTCCCAAAATTGATCATACAAATTTTTGACCTACAAGATCCTTTCGGAGAGCATTGAGTACCATCCAATGTACTTTGGACTGTATATTTAGCTACTCGGTTTCTGTTAAAGTTAGTTAAAACTTAAAACATCAAGAACTTACCAACACATCTGCTCATCTGCATTCAGCTTTGCCCTGGGAATATCTAGTTTAGTTCCTGGACATGGAGATGAGGGGAAAACAGAACACATCATGTATGCATACTTCATATGAGAAATGGGTTTCCTAATTTAAGTATCAAATGGAAATTTTACTGTACCATTAACCTTGGCGTCTAATTCCAGTTCAAGACACTGGTCAGAGTGTATCTGCTTGATTACGGGAGAAATTGAAGATAAGAGGCAATAGAGATGTTGCAACTTATCTGGGCCACCTATCTCCTGTATCTTAACCTGCAAAACAAAAGGAGGATCAAAAGGTCATATGTGAACACTTAGTGAAGATGAATCCATTAAGAACTTTTTTTAGGGACAATGACATCCCAATCTTAAAAAATAACTTCACTGTATACCTTCATCATATTATCTCCTCGTAAGCACACCCTGCAATTACACGTTCCGCGACATGCAGGACATGACTTTTGAATTTCTTCCAATGAAATGTCAGGGTACCTAGAAAAAGATTTAATATGTGCAACATCATTAAATTGACACCAAAAATAAGGAAATCTAGACTTTTTCCATGAGCAACTAGGGTCTGCAACAAAACATCTAAATGCAAGCCAGTTTAAACAACATGACCTCTCTTATCATTTACGAAATGCAATCTTACCATTTAGATGCACATTCATCACAGTAACCTCTCTTATCACATTTCGAACACCAAACAACTCTAGCTGTATCGTTCTTTCGGCACTGATGGCAAGTTAGTCCACCTGGCCCATAAGAAGAATCCGTGCTTCCATCAGAGTTTTCCTGAACAATAAGAGACATTAACAGAGTAAAGAAATGGTGAAGTAAGATTTTTTTAGGCGAAAAAAGAAACACTCAAACCAACAACTAACCGGCAGAGCATTGGCATCAAAGTTATTCAGACTTTTGTTCCTTGAAGATTCCACGGCAGAAGGGGTTGGTGACATATACATAGTGCTGTGGTTCTCGTCAAACAGTCCAAGATCTCTTTGTAATTCATCATTCAACCTTATAGGATTACGGGTAGATGCAATCCTCAACGGAGATGATTCAGGAGAATACTGTGGTCTAGGGACCTTCTTGTTGTACCTTACAGGAGAAGAGGAAAACTCTCCAATTTTTAAGCTCATCGGGGTATCATCTTCATCATTTCTACTATCCATATAACCATCACTATCTCCTAATGATTTTCTCTTGGCCTTCTTCATATTAGCTCGTAACGCAGAATTTGCAGCTCTCTTCTTTGCTTGGATATAGTGCTTTTCACATACAGTCTTGTCAGGCATAGACAGTGCACTACATCTCCATTGCTTCCCGTCTGATCTTTTACACCGCAAATCCTCTGGTATCCTCACATTTTCCTCATAATTACCAGAGGGTCGCGAATAATCCATGATTAGGTAAAGTTAGCCCTAATTCAGTAATCTTAAAGTTAGCCCTAATCAAAAAATTTGCAACTGATAATAACTTTGATAGGCAATGGAAATAACGATAAAATTTCAGAAATATAAAAATTTAAATCGTAATACCTTACGTGAGGGTGTGGAAAACTAGGGTTCGGATAATATCCCCTTCTCCTTCGATGAGGTTTGAAGAAAGATATACTCAAAGTTTCTTGATCGTTGTCGTCGGTAATGTAGTAATTACCAATGAGAATGTTTTTTCTAGAGATATTGCTGCCCTAATTGTGATTGTGGATGAAGTTGTTTCTTTCTTCTTCTTTACCATTAAAATTACAGTCCGAGAAATAAGAACCTTCTATTGTGATTAATGGAGTTCGATTTGTATGAGTTAACTCATCCGGGAAGCTGAGCTTGATTTGACTCGCTAAATCCACTGTTCTTGTTTCATAGGAAATTAGGAATACAGTTGTATGGTAAAACCTCTCTATGGTAACTCTTGTACAGTAAAACCTCTCTGTATGGTACCTCGCAATATGGGTAGCATTCACGCGGACACAGTAAAATTATCAAAAAAAAAAAAAAAAAAAAAGATACGAACACGTTATGAAATCAATGATATTCTTTCTTAAATATACATATATATATTATGAATATAATTTTTCATCAATAAAATTAGGATACAGATGTGGACATGGATAAATTTACTAAAGTTACAACTAAGTGATAAAATACATTAGAAAGTAACCAGAAGCAGGAAAGACATAAACAGAAAAGTTATCAAGGACAATTCACAACAATATCCCAATTAAACATTATTGATATTGGAGAATACCCTTCAAAAATCTTGGTACCAAGTGCCCAATTGAATATACTGCACTTAACTGCTATGATAAATTGTTTACTATTTCTAGATTTGTTATTGAAGCACATATTATTTCCTTCCTGCAAAATAATCCACAAAATTATATAAGGTAAAAGATCAAATCTCCTGCTTTCTAGCTATTGTTTTAGATGGAGCAAATACTAACCGTAAAGGTTAGATGAAGCATAATAAGCTAATGGGTGAAACTTCTTTATTATAACGACAATTAATATTGTGTATAATTGAAGTCTTAAATTATAAGCAAAACTTTAAAAGATTGAATCAAGCAGGATTAGATTGAACTTACGAATTATGTTAGGGGTATGACTACATACAAAAGAGGAACACTACAAGCATAATATGTATATATATATAAAAAAAAAAGAATCAAAACACCCATTCATTAAATTGAAGTTTTTTTAATACCAAACAAAAAATGATAACACACAGAAGACTTAAAATCAACTCAAATGATAGTTTAACCCAGAGGGGTGCTTGGTAAAAATTATCATTATTATTTATGACTATAGATGATCATAAATTGAAAAATAATTATGATATTAATTATTATTATAATAAATTTTAACAAACAACTTTTAGGGATAATTGATTATCTTAAAAAAATGCTCTCGGAGAGGAGAAAAAAATGATGATCTAAGAAAAAAAAATTAGTCCATTATTGTTTTTTTATCTCTCTCTTAATAGTTTAGAGAAAATAAGGAAAAAAATCTAATTTATTTTTCTTAAAAAAATAATTGATTATGATAATTTTTATAAATGACTTTTTTCTATTTATGAAAATAATGAGTTTTTTCAATTATGATTAAAATAATCAGTTATTATAAATTTTAACAAACACCTATATAATGGATTATGAGCTGGATAATTGATTATAGGCTCATAATCCATTATAATAATGGTTACCAAACAGCCCCAGATGGTTTATCATGGAACTCTACGTATATGCTTGGGATGTTATAAAAATGATTTGATGATGGTGGTAAAGAAATTTGAAACTACCAGCATGTTGGATTGGAGAATAAACTGTGCTAACATCACATTAACTCCCAAATATAGTGGACCTGTCAATCTGCATAATTTTACAACTATCAGTCTTATTAGTAGTGTGTATAAGATTATTTTTAAGTGTTTGGTAGAAAGAATGAAGACTATCCTTCCTAGTATCATTTCAGATTTTCAAGGAACTTTTGTTCATGGGAGATAAATTCATGATGAATTTTAATTGCTTCTAATTCATTGATTCCAAGTTGAGATTGAAGGAATATGGGATTATCTGCAAGGTTGATTTTGATAAAAACATTTGACAATGTTAACTGGAATTAGATTAATATCATATTAGTAAGATTTGGTTTTGGTTTGAGATAGAGGAGTTGGATAAAGTGGTGTATTTATACACCAAGATTTGTTGTTTTGCTAAAAGGAGAAGCTACTGAGTTAGGCTGTCAATGGGTCTGGGTCCTTCCCGGTGGACCCGGACCCTACTTATAAACGTCGGGTCCGGTTCCTAACGGTTCCGGGTCTGGTTCCTAATTTAGTGGACCCGGAACCGGACCCGATTAAAAACCTAAATGCTCGCCAGGTATGGGTATTTTACAGGTCTTCTAAAATCAACTATAATTTTTTTAAAATTCTTTATATTGGCTTGAAACGAATAATTTTTCATATAAAGTTATTGTAACATTATATAAATGTTCTAATTAAAGATTAAATCTAAGAAAATAAATAAAAAATAAAAATAAAACCCAAGCAAAACAAGATGAAGCCTTTGAATTTTAGGTAAAATTAATAAATAAATGACAAATATTCAGGTACCTGCCGGGTAATACCCATTAGGACCCGTTAAGATTCCGGGTCCAATCAGGTAATACCCGTCGGGTCCTAAATTCTAATGGGTCCAATTTTAGGACCCGAATCCAATTCACCCGGTTCCGAGTAATGGGTACCCGTTGATAACCCTATACTGAGTTATTCAAAAATCAAAAAGGAGTTCGACACAGAGATCCAATATCTCATTTCCTTTTTATTATGGTAGCTGAAGTTTTATTTGATGATCAAAAAATCTGTTGTTGAAGGTATAATTACTGGTTTCAAAGTGGTTCAAAATGACACTATTATTACACATCTTCAATTTGTTGATGACCTCATTGTCTTTATATACGGTGATGATAATCAAATTCTGAATATGAAAAGCATTCTCATGGGATTTGAGATTGTGTCAGGATTGAAAGTGAATTTTAGAAAGAATACAATGGTGTATCTTGGCCAAATGCATAATGCTGAGTTGTGTGCTGTTATTTTGGTTGTGGCATGCCTCGGCTGCCAATGAACTATGTTAGTATTCCACTTGGTAGTAAATCTAATGGTAAGGCAGTTTGGTTAGATATTATTTAAAAAGTTTTAAAAAAAACTTACTAGTTGGGAAAAAGCATACTTGTCCAAGGGTTAAAGACTGATTACGATTCAAAGTGTTTTATCTAGTCTACCAATATATTACATGTATATGTTTCAGATGCCTACTGATATGGTGAAGGACATATATATACACCAAGTTTTGTTGTTTTGATGAAAGGAGAAACTACTGAGTTAGGGCTGTCAATGGGTCTAGGTCCTCCCGGGTGGACCCGGACTCTACTTATAAACGTCGGGTCCGGTTCCTAGCGGTTCCGGGTCCGTTCCTAATTTAGTGGACACGAAACCAGACTCGATTAAAAACTGAATACTCGCCGGGTCTGAGTATTTTACGGGTCTTCTAAAATCAACTATAATTTTTTAAAAATTCTTTATATTGGCTTGAAACGAATAATTTTTCATATAAAGTTATTGTTACACGTATGTAAATGTTCTAATTAAAGATTAAATCTAAGAAATAAATAAATAAAAAATCCAAGCAAAACTAGACGAAACCTTTGAATTTTAGGTAAAATTAACAAATAAATGACAAATATTGGGGTACCCGCCGAGTAATACCCATTGGGACCCGTTAAGATTCCGGGTCCAATCAGGTAATACCCGTCGGGTCCTAAATTCTAATGGATCCAATTTTAGGACCTGAACCCAATTCACCCGGTTCCGGGTAATAGGTACCCATTGACAACCTTATACTGAGTTATTTAAAAATCAAAAAGGAGTTCGATAGGGAGATCCAATCTCTCATTTCCTTTTTATTCTGGTAACTTGAGGTTTATCTTTGGTGATCACAAAATCTATTGTTGAAGGTCTAATTATTGGTTTCAAAGTGATTTAAAATGACATTATTATTACACATCTTCAATTTGATGATGACCTTATTGTCTTCATAGACGGTGATGATAATCAAATTATGAATATGAAAAGCATTCTTATGGGATTTGAGATTGTGTCAGGATTGAAAGTGAATTTTAGAAAGAGTACAATGGTGTATCTTGGCCAAATGCATAATGCTGAGTTGTGTGCTGTTATTTTGGTTGTGGCATGCCTCGGCTGCCAATGAACTATGTTAGTGTTCCACTTGGTAGTAAATCTAATGGTAAGGCAGTTTGGTTAGATATTATTTAAAAAGTTTAAAAAAAAACTTACTAGTTGGGAAAAAGCATACTTGTCCAAGGGTCAAAGACTGATTACGATTCAAAGTGTTTTATCTAGTCTACCAATATATTACATGTATATGTTTCAGATGCCTACTTATATGGTGAAGGACATATAGAGAATCATGAGAAATTTACTATAGGGCTCTTCCAATTATACAAATAAGAAGAGCTGGTACTGGAATTAAAAAGCTTCATTGGATCAATAAATCTTTGCATGCTAAGTGGATTTGGAGGTATGGTGCTGAGAAACATGTCATTTGTAGAAGAATTATTTTTCAGAAATTTGGTGGTGCGGTTGATGCTTATTTCCTAATCATACGAAAAGTTCTATCTGTCATAGCTTATGGGATGGTATTTTGAAATCTAGAGAGCATGTCAGATACAAATTACAGGTTATTTGTGAGAAATAGTGTTTTTATTCTTTTCTAGGATGATCTTTGGGTTGGTGAGCAGTCTTTAAGGAAACTATTCCCTTCTCTTTTCAAGCTCTCTACAAAGAAAACAGTGGTGGTGAAAGAAATGGTGTCATAAGCAAGTGCATGGGATTTTATTTTTTCAAGAACCTAGTAAGAACAACAAAGCTTATAAGTTGCTCAGGTTTTGCAGATTATGGGTGACCTAGCTGATATGTTATCTGATAATAAAGATAAAAGACAGTATCTATGGGAAATCGTTTTTCTGTTTCCAATGTCTACACTTCTTTGGAAACTGATTGTTTGCTAAGATTCCCATGCAAACAAACTATGGAATTCGAAATCACCTTTGTAGGTCTTTTTCATGGTATGGTCTTTGTGCTATAATGGTGTTTCTACTTTGACCTACTTACACAATGCAGGTTAATTCAAGATCAAATTGGTTTGTTGTGTGGGAATACAACTGAAACTAATGAACATATTTTTCTTCATTGCTCTACTGCTTCTAATATTTGGTCTTATTTCCTAGATATTTTTGGTTTGAAATAGGTGTTCTCTAGCAATGTTAGGAATATATTGTGGGAATGGGGGAAGAGACAAGCAAAAACAAAATTAAAAAGATTTGGAGCATTTTTCCACTTGCAATATGGTGCTGCCTATGGAAGGGAAGAAATAATAGATTGTACAACAATGTAGATAAAAACAACTTACAACTCATTGATGTTGTCAAGTATTTGATGTTCAGGTCGGATAATTTCCACGGTGTTGATTTATCTACAAAATATCATGTACAACATCAAGACACACAGGCTTCCATAAAAAATATATCACAAAATATGAAATCAATGAGAATTATACCTTTAAAACTGACAAAATATCTCTCAAGTCGAAGAAGAAGCGTTTGAAATGGGCATTTTTTTTAAATGAAAAATAAAAATCGTGTGAGAGCATTAAAATAAATGAGATTGCGATAATGATAGAGATTATGTTTACCGAAATAGGTAGGGATTATTCGCATTCATTGATTCATCTTTTGTAAGGACACATCTAGACCGCCACTTATCTAAGCCAACTTAGCCAAGCTTTATTTCATAATTAAGATACTTCATAAGATTGTGACAAATAATTCATCTTGGGAATTTATGTTTTAAAACATAAATTGGTTTCCTAATAAAATTATTTTAATACTCATAAAGGTTTTCAAAAAAGAAAAAATTGATTATATTTTTAATGTCTTAACTATTTCATGTTTAATGGGAGTTAATGGTGTGAGATATAACATAATTAATTTTTATTAAGCTCTATTGAAACCCTTGACTGTAAATCATAATTTTGGTTGGAAAAAATGAGAGAGTTATCCTTTATGTTTTTTGAATTTTTATTTTTATAAAGAAAGCAAGTGTGTGTGATCATCCTTGTTTTCTCCAAATGTGATTATGAGAAAGAATAAAATATAGAAGTATCACATTTTCTCTATCGTGCAATAGTGGATGTGAAAGGGATTGAACTCGGTTGTTTTATCCTGGGAACGACGCTACATGGATGAATTGTTTGCACAAGCAGGGTCGTGAAACGTCTTAAAGAGAGCGACCTAATCCACGACTCAGCCATGCCATTGTTTTGCTTGGTTTTTGTGATTGTTTTGCAGGCATGATTCAACAATTGTTCCAAAAGTTTTAAGAGGATTTCTTCTGCCATGGAAAGAACAACTATATTGCTAAAACACGATAAGTATCATTTTTTATTTCATTCTATTGAATTATTAATTGTATAATTTTTCTTTAGCTATTTATTATGATACATGGAATTTTGGGTTACTTGATACCGAAAATTGAATTTAGATATCTGATATTAGTAGACCAGAATTGTATCATGGTTAATAGTTTCTTCACGATAAACAAATGTTTTTAACATGCTATAGAGTTTTTTTTTGTATATTTATGATATGAAAATTAATTTTGGTCAAGAAATTTTTATTGGAGACATAGATACCATAAAGATCATTAGTGTAAATTTCATAATTTTTGGACCTCGAAAAGCATTTTACAAAAATGCCTAATATAGCTGAAAAATTTCGACGGGAAGAAAATAGTCCTAATTGAATTCTTTTTAATCTGATCTTTGTACAAATATTTTGAATTCATGTATATCATGAAACTTGTAGATCAAGAACTTATCCTCAATTTTTTTTTTAATTTTTCCATTTAGCTAGATTTATGGTTTGAAGATATGATGGTTTTAGATCGTTGTGCATGTCCATCCAAAATATAAGATGTGATCTTGAGATTAGAGATTAGAAAAGTAAGAATATTACATATAGAACGTATGTTTTTGATTTTACTACTTATTTCATATTCATTTTTTAGTTATGAAATAACATTCAAACTAGTGCTCCTCGTATGTTTGATTATATGCTTAGTATAAAGTCATAGATATGGCGTTATAACTATAAAAGTCCTTCATCTTTGTTTGATACCTAATATCAACTTGCAATACTAGTTTTTATTGATTTAGAAGAATTCATACGAGTGTAAATATTACTTATTTTGGGATGCATATGCTCACATGTAAATAATTGTGACAGGTGATAATTTCACTTAATTACTTGAGCAAGTTTTAATTTTTCAATGAAAATAAAAATTATGAGTAAATATCGGGAATCAATTGATTTGTGGAGCAAAAGTTTTGATGATTTCCTTGTTGCAAAAGGAGTGGACAATGATCTATGACCAATTGATCTTTTAAAGAAAACGATGTAGTTTTGATGAACTATTGGTAGTCATTATATTGGTTAATTAACTGCATTCTAGATTGGAAAAGTTTTTGTTTAATCTTAGAATAATTATGTGCACGGAAACAAGATATTATAACAAATATTTATTATTTGTGACAATAAAAGTGTGACACACATAAGCTTGAAATTTATGAGATATAAGGATCTGAAATCAAACCAAAAAACGAAAGAATAAAAATCCTAGTAAAAAAAAACATCAATACCAACCCGCATCAAGAAATGAACATAATCTTGATTACAAAGTTATTTGTTACGCTTGTATTAAGCCAGATCTTATGGATCAAATTTGCAAGGATATTAAAAACTATGAACATTGTTTCTCAAGCTAAGTTTAATGTGATTTGAGAATACGTTGAGGTGGGTACTTATTGGTGTTTTACATCATGTTTGTTTTCATATATTATTGTTCAAAATTTGCACTGAAACGTTTCAAAGAACGTTGTATTGAGAAATACTCATATCTCTGAGATTCTCGGTAGCGGTACAGCTCGAAGTTTACTTTGGGTAGAACTATCTTGCTTAAGATGTTCATTTTTCCCAAATAAGAAAATATCTAGTTTCCAAATTTCTTGTTATTAACAAGATTGATTTAAACAGATTATAGAATTTGATCAGTGCGCCACTACACTTAATATGTTGTGGATGAAATGTATGAACTTAATATTAATATCTTATCATAAACATGACTTGAATTTTGAATGTTTATTATATGAGACTTTTGTCATGCTTTTATAAAGATTAATGAGTTAGTGATAAATACGAGTATGTTGTGTTTTCCTCAAAAATTTCTAATTTTTTTTTGAATAACATGTCTGTAATCTTGCCCAACATACCAAAGCATGTAGACTCCCAAATATACTAGTTTGCAAAAGTATCAAATAAAATAAAATATTTGAGAATTTTATAAGATAATTTATTGATGCTTCGTGCAGTCTAACTTGGTCCAAATGTGATCATTTAAGTAATAAATTAAGTAATGTTGTATTCATGAAAAGTCTTTGTTTATTCGTCCTCTATATACTGTCAAAAGGATTTTGGATTTAGATCACTAGTTCATTAGTTATGAGCAAAAATGTATAGCACGTCAAATCTGAATTTTGCCGAATTCAAGTTATGTCCAGAACTTTGCATAGACGCTAGACACATAATTTGCACTTAGAAAATTCATTTCTAATTTTTTTGTATGAATGATGAGATTTTCTAGTTCTAAATTGGTATTAACATCAAATTACGACCTCTAAAAAGTATGTAGAAATTTTTGAGTGTGCGTAGGCAGAAATGCAATTTGCATAAGATATTTCATAATTTTTTTGAATCTATTGATGTTGATTTGAAATTTCCAATTAATTCAAGGAATAGAGGGGGCTTCTTACCCTATGTTGTACCAATTACTTTGAACTTATATTAAAAGAACTACAAATTAAAGATGACAAGTTATCTGAGAATGAACCTAGACTTGCATAAGTAGTAAGACGAAAATGAGCTTTAGTCTAAATTATTATTTTGTTTGAGATACTTAGCTCTTCGTAATTTTAATATTTAAATAAAAGTTGTTTTAAAGATTCAAATTTTTTAGTTTGAAAAACAAATAATAAGGATGTTGTTGACACTTGCATTCATGTCACTAGATTAATTTACATTCTTGTTTTGTTAAAATGTTGTTTATATTGTACATGATTTATTATACGTCATAAGTATAAATATATACTTGAATGTGTAAGTTAAAAGACGAATCTATGTAGATCAATCTTGAAAACTTTATAGTTCCTACAAGAACATAATGTATATAAGTTGGTTAAGTCGTCATATAAAATCTGAAACAAGCTTTAAGGTAATTGAGTAAAAAAAACTTTTTTACTCGATTAGTTCAAATGATTTCAGAATTAATGAAAGTGAAATGCATAACACTTTTTTGTTTTATGTGCATAAGTGATTTGTTGAATTCTAACTCATATCATGTTAATAAAACAGAGAACATGCTTAATTTAATATTTGACATGAAAGACTTGGGTGAAGATAATGTAAATTTTTAAATGAAATTGGGAGATTTCATTACAATAAAAAAAGATTTTTAAGAAAATCAGAAATATATATATATATATATATATATAGTCTAATTATAAACTAGTTTTCACTCATTTGATTTAATGTTCATACGCTTGAGATTGCGTATGATTGCACTACACATAAATGAGCATGGTAGCATAGTATGTTTCTTTCCCGTGTGATTGAAAATATATATATATATACATGAGGGTTTATTCCCCGGTCTTTGTAAGACAATACTTTTAGAATTTCAAGTTTAGAGAAAGCGGAAGTACCATTACCATCCCTTGAATTATGAGTTTTACTGACATACCCTGTCTCCAGCAGTATTGCTTCATAAAAATATCTGGTTTTATCATAATTTGGTAAAATATGGTTTTTTAGATACATTGTGGCAACCTCTGCAGGCTCCCTATGAATATGTTCAGTTTCTACCGCAAGTAGGGGTAGTGATATGATCATTAAATATGGTGATCTTTCTTCTGCTAAAGAAGGTTGTTTACTCTTATATGGGTTTCCTTTAATCGCCATAGGATCATTTTGTTCATTTTATTAGGACTGGGATAAAAAATTTGAGGAAGTTTTCCTCTAAATGGCCGGAAGTTCATCCTTTCCCTGCAAAAATTCACGAGTTAAGAAATCAGGCAAAGAGTTAGTGTCTCCTTTTATATATTCAATTTTGAAATCAAATGATGATAAAATGGTTTGCCATCTTGTAAAAATTTTCCGAGAGGATAAATTCTTAACAATCTTTACCAATACTTCCTTAGATGCTTGACAGTCTACCCTAATGAGAAATTCCTAGTTTAGCAAATCACTTTTGAATTTAGTGACACAATGAACTATTGCCAAAAAAAAATATTGAGTTGTTGAGTAGTTTTGTTGTGCCGATTTCCACACACCAGAGGTATATCGAACTAATTGTTCTTTATCATGAATCTTTTGTTTAAGAATTCCTCCATACCCAACATCAGAGGCATCAGTTTCAACTATTTTGTAGGCTGCTGGATTAGGTATAGTCATACATAACAATTCTTTGGATTTAGCTTTTATTTTTCTAACAACGCTAATATATTCACTGCTCCAATTAACAGGGTTTTTCCTTAGTCTAGCATACAACGGTCGACTATCTTTTGCTAAGTCTTTATAAAAATTTGTTATGTAATTCAGACTTCCTAGAAACTTCTGTAGTTGCTTCTTATCCCTAATTTCATCTGGAAATTTAGTAGCAAAGGCTATAGCCCGTTCTATAGGTATAATAATACCTTTATTAATGTTATGTCCAAGAAATCTAACTTGGGTTTGAAATATTTTCATTTTCTTTATAAATACCACTAATCCAGCCTGCTTCATTATTTTAGGAAGATTGATGTTTAAAGTGTTTCTCAATATATTAAGAGTATATCAACACATCATCAATGTAAACAATTATAAAAGTTGAATATGAATTAAATATATTATTCATAATATGTTGGAATTCTGATGGGGCATTTTTTAGCCCAAATGGCATAACATTCCATTCATAATGCTTAAAATGAACTGTAAACGTTGTTTTATACCTATCTTTTTCAGCAATTTGTATCTGCCAATATCCAGATTTTAAATCAAAATTTGAAAATATAACATGTAATCCATCCAAAAGGTCCTTTTTTAGGTGATAGACACATTTTTGTGTCTAAATTGTCCTCAATTCTCTATTTTGTTAATGCTTGATTTTATACTATTTACGAGTTTTTATGTCTTTGTAGGTGTTTTTGAGAAATAAATATTTGTGGAAAAATCGGCTCAAAAGTGATAAAGGCACCCAGCAAAAGTGTTAAAGGCACCCACCAGTTGGATTGGGGGCACCCCTTCTTTAAATTCAAAGTTAAAATTGGCGGGAAATGTTCTTCACGTACAAAAAATTCCTGAATTGGTGGCAACCGAGTTTTAAGGCATTGTTGGATGATTTCAAGCTACCCAAGTAAAGAATAAACCAAAACAAGATCAAACACGTCCCTACAGAGTGATTCGTGCCGGAAAAGTCGCTGCAAAATCAAATCCAAGCTGAAAAAGGATAATACTCCCTATTTGAGATTTACACGTGATTGGAGTTGGTTTTAGATAAGGATTTGCATCCTAATCGATTAAGGATGATGTATTAGGGTTACATAAACCTATAAATACCAAAGAGAATCGAAGAAAAGCTAAGCCAGAAACCATCAAAAGTTGACAGGAAAAAAAGTTTCTGCTGCGAAGAATAAGAACCTGAAGAACAAAAGGCGCTCCAGAAGTGTCGCTGATAGTGTCGCTGAAACAGTCGCATACGCAGCTGCTGAAGCAGTCTTATTCCTGAAGCACTTCAAGTCCATCTTTCTTTCCTGTTCTCTTTTCCTTCTTCTGTAACACAGAGAACACTTCTCTGTAACGCTTATAAGCGTATCAAATCACCTATGTTACCTCTATTTCACCATTGTAAGCACTTTTTGAGCAATGAAAATCTATTTTGAGTGTGTTTATATTACAATGAGCTAATCACCATCACTGGGCGACGTAGGAAGCTATTTCTCCAATAATTAAGTGGTAACTTCTATTTTATCTATTAATTGCTTTGAATTAAATTGAAAAATGGTTTTTATCAAGTAGTTGTGTTTTCTTTTGATGAGTTATGCTGGGTTTATTGCTTTTGATGTCTCATGCTTACGATTTACAACTATTATTTTGAAAACCTAACTTTGGCAATGTTTTGATTAAACTAAATACATGAGTTGCAAGATTTTTACCACTTGAAAAATTGGCGAATGGTGGAATCCTTAGTCTTAGTTCTTCCCATCAATTTTAAATCAACTATACTTTAATCTGTTTTATTTTTAGTTATTAAAAATTAAGTTTAAAAATCAAATCTTCACAAGTCTGAGTATCGAACCTTTTTACCACTATATTAAAATTACATCATTAGGGATATGATACCTAATCCATCTTACTGCTTTATTTATAGGTTTATAGATTAAAACTAATTTAGGAACTCCTTTTTCTAGTTCTGCTGCCTTTTCAACATAAAAGGTAAGACAACTCCATGGAGAGTAACTTTTCCTAATTAGACCTTTATCTAATAGGTCTTGAATTTCTGACTTGCATATTTCTAACAACCTATCTGGCCTTGGTAGGATATCACTTTCTCTGAAAAATCTGGTTCATAAGGCAATTCAACTATGTGTTGTTTTCTTTCCCAAAATGCATTAGGGATTTCAGCAAAAACTTCTTTTATCAGTAGATCGTTGACATCTTTGATATGTTTCTGAAGTTTTGGACATTTCAGTTTTTCCATAATTTTTTTATATTGGATTTCTTCTTTTAAGAAGAATATAAATTTCTCTTTTCGTTTAATCTTATCCTTGATATGATTAATGAATTTTTGTTTTGGTTCAGAAACAAATTCAAATATAATTTTATGTCCCTGAATGAGAGCTTACTGTTTTATTAATTTGTAATGGATATAACTTATTCAATAATGGAGTTCCTGAGATGCATGATTGAGATAGATTCTTAACCATAATAAATGATCTCTAAACAAATTCCGCTATTACATACTGCAACATCTGACAATTTGTAGCCAATTATAAGTTTGTTCCCATGTGCAGTATTAAGAACTTGGGTGGTCATACTAAAATACTTTGTCAGTACCAATCCTTCATTTAAGCAATTCAAGCCTGCACCTGAATCTGTGAGTGTCATAGTTTGAAAACGATATTCTTTTCCTATGATTAAGGTAAATTATGTATACCACTTTTGAGTGACTACTTTATTAATTATGTTGATAAATTGCATATTCTCGATTTCTTGATTTGCACTAGTGGATTTTGGATTTTCTACATGTTTTTGTGTGGATATTGTAGCCTGGTAGTTTTGTAAGATTTCATCAAAGGAATTTTCTTCCTGTGAATCATATTCTTCCTCTACAAGCTTATGGAGTTCCAATATTTGAATTTTATGTTTAAGTCATCGTAATTCATCCTTAACCTGATTAACTTCAGCATGAAGCCCACTAATCGAAGGTTCTTTTTTAGATTGTCGGTTCTCTACCCTTGCTAGAATCCCTTTAAAGTTATAAGGTTGAGAAATCCTTTCAATTCTGTTTACTTTTGGAGCTCATTTAGCTACCTCACTGTATCGTTCTAAAGTTGCTCGCTTTGATTCTGGATCACTAATTTTATCAATTAATTCTAGGATAAAATTTTCTTCACTAGTGAGGATATTGATTCTTAAGCCAAACATTTGCTTATGAAAACAGTTTTAACAGGATCAATCGTCCATACATTCATCATCATAGAACAGAAACAGTATTTGAAGAGGACTTGACTCAATTGGCGTTTCATCTTCAGTAGACACTTCTTCGGCTTCATCTGAATGATCATACTCCATCAAGAGGACTTGACTCAATTGGCATTTAAGCCCTTCATCTATGTTGAGTTCATTTATTTTTTATTTCGTTCGACATTTATTTTGATAATGTCCAACCTTGCCACACTTATAGCAAACTGGGAGTTGTTTTTTTATTATTGATTACTGTGGATTATTTTTATTTTTTAGAAAATTGGACTTCTTATACTTTGATGGGTACCTATTAAATCCGATTGTTATTCGACGATGTGGTTGGGTATGTTTCTTTCTGGATTTCAATGCTGATGGAAATGAATTATAACCAAATTGTTCACATAAATCACCTAATTCCTCTCTCTTAGTTATTCTATTGTTTTGTAAATGCCTATGGAGTCTTATATATGAGCATAAGGCTAAACCTTCTGACATGATTTCAAAAGAGAATTTTCCAAAAGTATATTCATTATGATCTATTCTTCTCTGGGAATTTTTATCTTCAAGCCTATTTCTAACTCTTTCAGCAAATAAAGGTGGCAATCATGAGACGTATTTTTCCTTCCAAAATTCAGAATATGGAGAACAATCTTCCCTACTGAATAATTTAGAGAAGAGAACATCTTTATACCATCTATAATGGGAGAGGGTAAGACATTTTAGGTTAATAAGTAACTCTCTTGACCTTTCCATTTATTGAAAGTTGGTCCCTACAAAGTGTAGGGAAATTGTATACAATAATGTATTTACTGCATCTTCATGGTTTGGATAAAACCATTTTCCAATTTTACATGTCTAACCGCATGTTCAATACTCTATTTTGCATGGTCAGATAAATGGAAATCCCACCAGCCTTGAAGCTGACCAGTGAACCCGGTAACTACGGATTCAATTTTTTTATCTGGGTTCTGAAAATTAATCCTAGAAGCAGACCTATACATGGTCATTTGTCTAATTGTATTTAGTATATGATACTCGGTCATACAATCTATGTTCCATTCACTATAGATCTTCCATCGAAGGAAATCTGATTCCGGTTATAATCCTCTTCAGTTTGTAGATCTACTGGTGTAGGTCTTGGTTAGTAATTTCTTGTGGTGGGGATTTGATAAGTGAATATTTTACATATTTAGAGTGTCAATTTCATGCACTTATTTTCTAGTTTTTTTTTAAATTATTTTATATTATATTTGTTTTTGTTTCTTTATCTTTTATTAGGTGAAATCGTTCAAGAAGAATGAAATGACACTTGATTGTGCAAGAAAAGAAATGCTACAAGTGAAGAAAGTCCAAAGACTAAGTGAAACTTGTTCAAATCCTGGATTTATCGTCATCATCAGGTAGAGAATGAAGAAACGAAGTCAACAACGAAAGAATAAGGTTATTTCGACTTCGTATGAAGAAGTTATAGGCAAAACAAGAAGCTAGGCTTGTCGGTTCCCTAGAAGTGACAGTTCAATGAGGGGGAAATGGCCATTGTCATGGCAATGCTATTGGCAACCCATCGTACGTTAAGGGGAAGACATGTTTCAAGGGAACTGCTAAATACAAACGGGTCTATTACTTAGGGGGTGCCCATGAAGTTGGAAAGTGATAAGGGCACTGGTCGGTTGTCAGTCAAGCAAAATTATTTCAAGTTCTTACTTTACAAATTTAGATTAGACTATAGTAATAAGAACAAGTTCGTTCCTCAGGGAGATATGGGTTGTTAACTATTTTTGATTACTTATGTAAATAAGGGGGTTTTGATTTTATAATTTGAACTAAATTAAATTAATAAAAACAATTAAAATTGTAAATAATATGATGAGAGTACTGGTTAGAGAGTTCATCTTCCGTCATCAGAGATGTTATCAATCAAACTTAATTCTCAATTTTTTTCTCAATATCAATAACCCTAAAGCATCATATCGCAGGTCTACTCCGGCTAAACTCCTTTTATCATCAAAAGCGCAAGAGTCACTCTTTGAATCCTTTTCACTAGATAACTTAGCGCAAGATCTACTCAAGTTTAACCCAATGTAAGCAATGGTCTTTGTGAGTTGAGGTTATTCTAAGCAATCTGGCGCAAGAGTCATTCGGATTTAACCTAGGTCAAGCTTCTACACATAATCGCATGGCAACATCTCGTCGTTATAAATTATATTGTGCTACACGTAACAAGGGTCTTTCAACAATTCCGGATCTCAAACCTTAGTTTAGATATAAATATGAATTATATGGTTATTTAATTCGCGACTTAAACAAACAAATATTCTATCATATATGACGTTATTAATAGTAGAACATGAATGATATTAAAAAGATTATGAAAATTAATAATGAATAATTTTAGTTAATAAATATGTCCAAAATTTCGGATTACATCTCTAACTAATAAAAGAAGTTAGCTACACATAGTTTTACTAAAAATCTATATAAAAAAAAAATATTAGAGAAGAATAAATCAAATCGAAGAAGTGAGAAGAAGTGAGAAAGATATTTCTACGCTCCAGCGTAGTCCTTAAATCCTCCATCTTTTGTTTTCTCTGCCTCCAACGCTATTTTTTTCTTCTATGTTTTTCTGTCTTTTTTTTTCTATCTGAAGTTCTATATGAATGGTACTCAGTGTGTCTCTATTTACAGAAAATAGTCACTGCGTCTCCTAGAGTTTTACTTTGAATAGGATTCTTAATAAACCTAAACATATCACCGACTAACAATTTTCTGTAGTAAACACCGACTACCGCGGCTCACACACGCTTCAATTAGGTTTATTATTACCTATCTTTTCTCTTTATCTGAGTTTCGAAACTCAGTTCCTAACTTCTTTAAAACTCTCAACCAACAACCTCGCTGCAGACTTCGAACTCAAATCGAACCTTGCTGTATAACTTTTCCCTGACTTATTCTCTAACCCAGCTCCTATTTCTTCTCAAATTAAAATAGGGAAACCAATTCGAACCCATTACAAACCTCGACCACCATCTTCTCTCAAACTGAGCTATAACATCCGTTGCCACCCGTGAGGGTATAAAATCTTTAAATACACGTGGTCCAATACATGAAAGGAGCATCAGGTTACAATAAAACGAGAAACACTGAAACAAAGCTTTATAAGAAGTACTGAAATGGATAGCTTTGTTGCATGATCGACACGTGGGCTGCGGGAAAGTATGGCACACGGCTCAAAATAGATAGCTTTGTTGCTTCACTGACACATAAGTTACGGGAAAGCATGACACAGTAAAGGAAACTGACAAACATCGATGCATGAGAGACACGTTTCAACTGTACAGGCTGCGGAACAAAAGAAACTAAAGCATTACAAGTCACTTTCAATAGCCACATGTCAGACATGCCATCATTCAAATAAGACCGCAACGTTCATCCAAATCCAGAAACAACAATTTGAGTATAAATCTGCAGAGGAGGTGCGGGATACTAAGCGAGAAACCAAGGAAAACACGAAGTACGCAAATTGAATCTTGCGGGAAAAACAAATATATCTTGCGGGACTACACTTCACTCCAAAGACTGGATAAGTACAAATAGTTGGAAAGTTAGATTGGAGGGACCCATGAAATTGGCTATAAATACCAAACTCTCAAACAGGAAGGGGGACTGGAAAAAATTTGGTTAGAATTGGACAAAAGGCATAGGATCAGAGCAAAGAGTTAGGTATGAGACTTGTGTAAATTTCATAGTATAGTTGTTCTTTGATTAATCTGATTTTAATCATATAGCAAAATTTCTTTCTGTAACATATAAGGATTAATAAAAAATGATACAAATCTTTACCACCCGTGGATGTAGACAATTTGATTGTTGAACCACGCTAAATATTTGTGTTGATTCATGTTACAATTTCTTGCATTTATTGCTAATATGTTCTAAGTGTTAATATGAACGAATTTTATTTCAAGATATCTGATTTCATTATGTTGCAAACTACGATGGTTGTGATCCAAAGACGTAAGATTTTTGGTAATCACAATTTGGCGCTAGAAACAGGAAGGTAGTAAAGAATTTATTCTACCTGACCAAATTTTTATTTTTAAAAATCTTGAATCTCATTATGTTAGAAAATTCCCTACAAATACAATGATTTAAAGTGATATTATAAAAAAATTTACATATAGTTTTCTTCAAACTTATCAGTTGATATTAATATAGATTTAATTGATATGTTCATACACAATACTTCTTTATTTCATACCTCTCATATATGTTAAATTACCTTAGATGTTCTTTTAACCATGGGTTTGAAAACTTAGCTCATAAATTTTCACCAAAAATATGTTTATAACAATTTTGCAAAAGAATTTTCCCCTAAGCCTTCCAACTAATAGGATTACGAGCTTACTGCAACTAATATTTAACATTCTGTCTCTCCCTTTTAAATGGCTCCGGTACCATCACGTTCCCAGATTATATTTAATTTTTAATTATAATTTTATAAATGTAAAACAAGAAGTAAATTTTAACTAATAATAAACTAAATTTAAAACATAAACTTAACACAAAGATAGAGACTAGAGATACTTACAAAGTAGTGTTTATTTATATATAGCACACCAAAGCAAACTTGAAGTCACATTCAAAACAGGAAATCACTCATAAACTTTCACTCTCAAACACCTAAACAAACTCTTAGACAATGATACTTGAAAACTAAAAACTTGCCCCTTTCCCTTTCACTTGTGGGATATATATACGGGTGAAGCTTGCAAAAAAACAAAAGAGATAAGATTTTGAGAATCTTATCTTTACCTTTTAAAATCTATAAGTAAAGGACAAATGGTAGACATAATCCAAGGTGAAAAATCTGGATAAGATTTACTTTTTCTTTTTTGAAAAAGAAATATTATTTTTTTAAAAAGTAAATATTAACGTTTACTTTTTTTTTTTTTAAAAGAAGCATATACTTGTCCTTGATGAAAAGTGGAGTCGACCATGCTTTCTTTGGATAAACTATAGCCCTGGAATCTTGCTATTAGATCACATTATTCCTTTATTAGGAAGATTCAAATCTTTTAATTAATTCTTCAAAATTTTAATCCTCAAATAAGTCCGAAACAATTATCACCATTGGCATTTAAATCTTCTGTGTTTTCCGATTTTATATTGTCTTCCTCCATGGATTTTGACGAAAAAGGTTGCGAACTTATTTCTTCACTTTCAAGTATTTGTAGAAAAAATTCTTTTAAATTCTTTTTTGGAAAGATCCCCTTGTTGTTGTTTCAGCGCGAGAATATGGGTAGAAAATTTCATTGGCATTATTGAAGATGATGAGGAGACCATTATTTGAGCCGCAACAAATTGCACATTGAAAGTGGATGGTTGTAGATGTGCATCATTATATCTATCCCACCATTTAATAAAAAATTTCCTTTCTAAATACGGGATATACTCCCACTTTGGATCATCATCTTTTGGAATTTGTCAGTTGATGGAAGTCAAACGGGGAATTTATCAAAAAAAATATGGGACCAGGCAATCCCACTTTTCATTAACAAAATGTACTAAATGACTCTATGGGTACTACCTATCCATGTGTACCTATCAACCAGATTAATAAAATTGTATGTTTATGCTTAAAAAAAATCATCTTTTGGAATAGAATAATTTTGTTTTAAAATCCATGGGATTTCATACAGGATAAAAAACAACGACATTAGTCGTCTTTTATCAGAAGATTGGATATTAGCCTTGATATAATGCTGCACATCTGTAACCATCCACTTTCAATGTGAAATTTGTTACGGCTCAACTAATGGTCTCCTCATCATCTTCAACAATGCCAATGGAATTCTCTACCCATATTCTCGCGTTGAAACAAAATCACAGAGATCTTTCCAAAGAAGAATTTAAAAGACAAATTTTACAAATACTCGAAAGTGAAGAAATTAGTTCGCAACCTTCTTCACTTCTGTGGTGGGGGTTTAATATATTGCTTCCATAGTTGGGGATTTATATGCAGTTCTACCAATCCTAGTATGTAAAATTAGTAAAGTATTTAGAAGGTTATAAGGTGTCTGAAATGAAACGCAAACCTAGAAATTCACTATCTAAAATATTTACCGCAATCCTTCAAGGATATTTTTTCATATGAATCCTCTCAGGGATGAAGCTACTCAATCCTCTACTAGATAGAAGATAGCATACATATCGATCCAATGCGATAGTTTCACGGCTATCGAAAGAGTTAAGAACCATTAATTGCAACGGTAAGAGTCCACATACATGTCGATAGAAAATCATTGTTGATGCTATGAAAATGCATTACATATGGTCTAAAAATATTTTTCGTTGATCCTTTGACGAAAGGATTAATAAGAAGGTGTGAATACATCTTATGGGATGAGGTTGATGCCCATTAGTAACTAAGTCATTTGTGATGATTACCCTACCTATAGATTAGAGATCCCAAGAAATATGTTCAAAGGAAAAATAAATTAGAAATGATATGGACAAAATCATGCATCTTCCGCCATAACATAATATCCTGAAGTTAGTTGAGGTTGAGTTTTTCAAACTCTTAATGATGTCTGTAACTTTTTTTAGAATGAGGTATTAAGATACATGAGTACTGTTGATGGACTCACATATATGAATATGAAGGTGTGGCTGTCTTTTATGAGACCTTGGGCATTTCTCTTGAGCGCTCATTTAAAATGGGATACAAACACAGAACCTTAATGTGTTTGCTTTAAGACTTTACTCTTACTATAATTGCGTGTCTTAGATAATATGATTATCTCATGATATTGGAGTTCAAGACGTATGTCACTCTATATATATTCTGATATCTAGAGAGTCTAATACTACATAAAGGTTCAAATCGGAAGACACATTTACTTGTGCACATTTATACAATTCTTGATCAATGTCTTAAAAATATAAGTGGAGATATTTGGGAATATATGTTTTAAAACATAAATTGATTTCCTATTAAAATTGTTTTAATATTGATAAAGGTTTTCATAAAAGAAGAACTTAATTTTATTTTTAATGTATTGATCGTTTCATGTTTAATGGGTGTTAATGAGCGAAGTATAAGATAACTAATTTTCGTTAAACTCTATTGAAACCCTTGACTATAGATCAAAATTTTGGTTGAAAAGTTGAGAGAGTTTTCTTTTATGTTTTGTGAGATTAAATGAAAATGATATTTAGAAAAAAAAAAGTGTGTGGTCATCCTTGTTTTTGCAAATGTGATTATGAGCAAGAATGAAGCGTACAAGTATCATAATCTCTCTATCGTGCAAGAGTGATTGTGAAAGAGATTGAATTCGAATTTTTATCCTAGGGACATCGACACGAGATAGATGAACTGCTTGCACAAGCAGAGAAGCGAAATGTCTTAAAAAGAATGACCTAGTGCGCGACTCAGCCATGAGGCCCATGACATTATTTTGTTTGGTTTTTAGTTTTTTTTTTCTTCAGGCATGATTCAACAACTATTCTAACAATCTATCTAATAAAAACATGATTTAAGATATTTCATTCCTAAAATAAAATGTATTTCTTTTGGTTGTTGGGATTTTCACAGTGCTACATTATAAAATATTTTATTTGAAGAGGATGAAGGAGCCAATATATTTTCCTGCTTTTAACCCAACCCTAAGCCCAGAGAATTATTTAGTTGTCATCGATAACCTCTTTTAGTCCCAAATCTTTAAGGTTGCTTTTTCCAATAGACGTTGTGTCTACAAAACTGATGAAGTCGTTTAATCAATCAAGAATAATGCCTATATTCCCAATACACCAACTGGAAGTGTAATGATAAGTAAGGTTCGTGTCCTTAAGAACTAGTGAGCCAATTTGATATAAGTGATAGACATATTTTTGTGTCTGATTTTCCTCAATTATTTATATTTATAGTTCTCGATTTTTGTACTAATATTATTATTTATGTGTTTGTAGGTGTTTTATGGATAAATAAAACTTTTGTGGAAAAATTAATTATAAAGTGTTCAAAGCACCCTCAAAATTGATAAAGGCACTTGTACTTTGCATAGGGGCACCCCCTTTATTTTCAAAATTCAAAAGCAAAAATTGGCGGGAAAGCATTGTTTTCATCTGTGAGAAAAGTTGTTCGATAATTTTGGTTTTTATTTCAATAGTTAAGGCAAGAATATACTCTACCCTTATAAAAAGGAAGTTTCACTTGATATGGGAACCTCTTAATCAACAAAATCTCATCAACAGGGTGGTTACTTTAAAAAGGGATGAACATATATTCTCGGTCATTATGTTTTGATATGTAATAAAGGATATTATCAAGTATATATTTTTGAAGATGTTAAAGGAAACAATCAAAACATGTGGCCGAGACTTGAGAAGAATCAGACCGAGGAAAGAAAAAAATCAGATCAAGATTTTGATTTTACTTTGATTTTACTGCTGGGATTTGATTCTCATCAATGAGAAAATTTTCACGAGATTTAGGTTGTTTCTGATATTCTACTATAAATAGTGGGTCGAACAGATCAATTGGGGGGGGGGGGGG
>JAJJMC010015859.1:10072177-10138050 GCA_023531435.1 Papaver californicum
TTCGAGAATCGAACCTCTTTTTACCACTATATAAAATCACATCAATTATGTACAGAAAAAGTAACAGAAACTGTGTGTGTATGTGTGTAGTTGAAAACTTGAAATTGTGCAGTCTAGGCGGGTGACCCGCACCCGACCCGCCGCAAAGTCGGGTCAAACCCGCCCCGACCCGCCCTAAGACGGGTTGAGTGCGGGTGAAATATTGGTCACCCGCCTATACGGTGGGTCGGGTGCGGGTGAGGCCAAACCCGACCCGACCCACCCGATGTGCAGCCCTAGTCTCTGGTTAGAACTTTGGCTTCGATTACATGTCATCCATATTTAGTAACCAATAGCTTGTGTGTTTGTAGATACCTTATCTAGATGTAAGATTCCTCAATACCATGATTGGACAACCAACTTTGATGTCAAACTTGAACTGAGGTATTCCGGGTGGATTTAAATTATGTCGAGATTTATTGGAATAATATGGATTATTGCCAGCGTCATCTTCATTACTATATGCAACAAGGTATGTATACATATTTCCAGATAGGTTCTCCATAACACCCATATTAATCTTGTGTACATCTTCATTGCGCGATGACATTATGATTGTCTCGGTAAAACATATTGGACGTGCTCTCTCATCTTTACCCATCTAGGGATAAATACCGGTTATTAATCTAGGCATGTCTTTACACCTACCCACTGACTCAGGAAGATCAACAACCTCCTTCAGATTATCACCAACCTATAATATCCATCATATGAATATCGAAGTATTATGTCTTGTGTAAATATAAAACAAAGTGATGAACACAACATTCCCCAGATTTGTACTAAGAATTTCGCAAAAGATACATTTTTCGGATCAAGCATATCCAGAAACATATTTTGATGAAGGGTCAGCATAGCGACGTCTTTCCATAACAATGATATTCATACATGGTCCAACGATTTCTTTTCAATATCCTCCCGCGATAACAGGCAATGTTTTCCTAAAATCTTTGCCCATAATAATTGTATCCACACCGAATGGTCTTTTAGGATCCCAACAATCACGAAGTGTTCGATCAACTCCTTTAACTCAAAGTCTATGTTGTATTGGAACTTCGCCCATCTAATTAGCTTCACCTGTCTCAGGAACTTAGCACGTGGATCCTTTTTATCAATTCCACAAACACTGGTTTTAACAATTTCTTTCTGAATCTTGAACGTGTAATGCGCGGTACGACCTCTCACCAAAAGAAGCAAAGAAATTCCAGAAAAATCCACAATAAGAAATATATATTCAACTCTGCAACAACTTGCGACTAATGTGTTGTATACAAAAAAAATTCCACTTTCTGCACTGCCATTTAAATAGAAAAAAAATTCCATTATCCGCATGCATGAAACTAATTACTACATTATACGCCAACAACTGAGTAAATTTCAATATCCTAATATCCTCATTGACTTCAGAATCTCATAATGCAAGTTGCAGTAATCAATACTCGTAAATGTACCTATCACCAGCGACATCACTCCAATTTTATATTAGTTTTGCCATATCTTATAAATCGTCAAGAGACTTGTGAGATTCATGTAGTTGTTCATCAACGAGATACAATCCATAATCAATTACTTGTTCATTAGATGCATTATAGATGTTATACCTCACACGTAGTTTAAAGTGTAAGTCATCACATATTTTTAATCCAAACTTTGACCACAGGACTTTTGATTGAGTTGGATTATAGTTGCAAAGAGTGATATCGAAGAGTTTTCTCAATGGAATTCCAGTATTCATCATTGTTGCTTCTTGGAGACACTGAATCCATTCATCATCTTCTTATAAACTTCCAAGGAAAGTGCACACTGCTTTGAAGGTAGCGTGAAGTTTTATCGTGGTAAAATCCTTAACTGTCTTCAGAAAGTCAAATGAATATGCACCTGACAATGAATATGGTGTACAAATCACCAGCATTATAGCTGACAAAGTACATCCTTGCAATCGGAAAACCCCGTTGTCTTATTTTCTTTCTTTTTTGTCCACACAAAGTGCTTCAGAAATTCTTGATAAGGATAAGCTTTTGAAGTAGAGTTAATATTCAGAATACACCATCAATGTTGACTTATAATCTTATACAACTTTACTAACTTTCTCTATTGACTTACTCACATCATACACAATTCTTTGTTATCCGAGAAGATGGATATCCAATCGAACAACGTTAGGCTCTTTTTGGTGGTGTCGAATGATCGTATAAACGCCACATAGCCTCTGGTGGTCCAATATATCTTGTATTCACTAACGTTACACCATCATGACCTTTGTAGATACACTTATGTATGTATTTAACGACCATTACTCTCCCTACCGATTTCAAAATTAATGGGTTTTACGGAACAACATTTGTATTGCTTGCTATGTATTCATTATGAAAAACTACCTCTCTCCCATCATAACGTCGACGATAGATTGGATATTCACCTTTATCCATGCTTGTACTGTCAACATGTTTCCTTGGATACCCTCTATTATATTTTCCATTTTCATGCTCATAGAATCCTTTTTACATAGACCATGTACCATACATTTTCTAACAGTTTGAAACAAAACTGAGTCAGTTTTTTCATCTGGAAATTCAGCACAAACAAAATGTTCAACCTGTTCCATTGTTCGAGTTTTTTTAGGATCATCCAAAAATAAAAGAGTGTGCATATGAGGCAACCCGCGTTTTTTAAATTCAATCGTGAAAACGTGTGCAACCACTTTGTCAAACACTTTTCCTTTTTTGGTTTTTGCCATTAAATGGTCTCTCTTTAACTCAAAGATACGGGTTACCAAATTAGGACGATCAGAAGCATATTAATATGACAGGAGCTCGTCTTTAATCTCCACACAACTTGGATTCACAGTCATTGTATAAAACATATCTATGTGGTAATTAAAAAGTATGATAGCCATTAATCTTGATATATCTCAATCATATGACTGGGACCACTAATGAACAACGATGGCATGACAGGGCTTACCTCCTTCGTTGGGTTTCATCCCATCGCATGCCAGTTTTTTTATAACAACATAACAATCTGGTGGCAGCGTATCTTGGATTTTCATGAGATAATATAGATGATTATGTTCGGTTGATGCCCAAGTATTTACTAATAACTCTTGAAATAGTTTTTTTTTCTTAGGATGGTAAAATACTCGCCTATCCGTTGGAAAAAGAGGAAATTATAAAACTATTTAAGAGTCAATCGAGATTTAGTATGCTCTCTTATAGCAGTATTCAGTTGTTTCATACTGGGTTTCAGACTCGGCTCACCGTATGGAAATAGCAGCACATAGTGCAAGAGAAAGTATGCAATCCTTTTGGACAACCGAATTGACTTCCATTGCTTATACTTTCATTGCATTCCCAAAAGGATGTCACGCAGAAAACTCTTCACATCTTGCCATTACATGATAATTTATCAGAATTATAGTAGAAAATGTTATCCTAATCCCGACATGAAATGTTGCAAATGTAACATTTTTAACACCTTGCTAAAAATGTTTTAGTTTTAGCAAGGTGTCAAATTAACACTAAACTTTAGTAAATAGAAAGCCTATTATACAACTCCATGCATGTTTCAGGATATATAATGAAGCATTTCATGTTTGACACTGACAAAAAGAAAGGCTCTTATGCAAGCGGGTAACAATGGCAATGCATAAAGAAAACTTGACTACTTGAGGGAGAAGAGCTATACATTTGTCGTTTAGAACAACCACCGCACATTTCATCAACAAAATAACCCTAAATCCCTCAATCATCCAGAGAGAAGCCATTAGAATTCATCAAATCCAACCTTTTCCTTTTATCACCAACTTTCTTACACCTTTTAATATCATCCGATCATGGGTCAGTTCTGCTCTCAGTATCTCGTGTCTAAATATTCACAGATTTCTAATTTTTGTGCAATAACGAAAAAAATATATATAAAAACAGTGAAGCACTTGATGGATATAACAGTTAAAAGTAACAGAATCCTTATTATCATGCCTCCTTAACATCCATGGTCATATTACCATAATGTCACAAAAAAATTCGCACTTCAAGCTTCTTATTTAACAAAATCAGAAATGTGATTAAATAACCCCAAAATTAAGTCTGACATTGTATCATATTGTTGTACAACAGAGACAATGGAGAAAAAAGAATCAACTCGGAATACTGTAACTATTAATGATGTCCTAATATATTGATATCTAAAGCATATAAGGGAAACTACAGGTGTGACATCTGGGCAATCAACTTTCAATATATTCTCCTCTAGAGGAAAGTGCTGAGAAAACAATGCTCGTTCATCGACTACTCGACATCATTGGAGCATCATCGAATCAGAATTCCTGGTAATATCCAACAACTAAGCTATTTAATTTATTTTGCTTATAGCAATAAGGTAAAAATAATCATCTAGTGTTGACCACGAAACACGTTATTGTTCCGCACTAAGCAGTGGACTTAATGTTGATGGTGAGTTTTTGACAAAGGAGAAAACTGTAATATTCCCCTTTGATAATGCTGATTTTCGCCTAGCTACAGAAGCATGAAATAAATATACAATAATTTCTGACAAGCATCAGAATTACGAACATTAATACTATCTTACATTCCGTAAATAAATTGAGAATGCATATTCAGCTCCTGGCTAAACTAGCCATGAAGCTCTTTGGCATACATATGCACCAGAAAAATTTCAGAGCTTTGTGCAACAAAAAAACTTCGTTATTTCGTATGTATCCATGCAAACTACTTGTATATAACAGAATGTACTGATTATATAAAAAAATTATGAACATTCAGGATAAAGGAAACACCATACCTGAATAGTAGCGCTAATTAGATGCATATCATCTAATTGCAGCATCAAATATAATTTAAAGATTGCAAATTTCCACGGTTGAATCTCTTGAAGGTGTTGTGTATGCACTGCACTAAAGTAAGGCATGAATGCCAACAATTAAATCTCACAAGACTGAGAAACCCTAAATAAGCCATAGTCATAGCCATGGCATTAGCTGATATCAATAAATAATAGCATATATGCAATGTCCCTAACATCAAAAAGTACAGGCTTTAGTTAGCCCTAGCCAAACTTCTAGCACGAATGTGTCAAAACATAATCAAAGTCATGGAGGAAATCAAATATTAGAAAGGCGCTAGCGGCAGCACACGAAGCGCTAGCGCCAGCCTCTGCGCTTCTGATACCCCGTGCTGCTGATATGCTGTCGCGAAGGCTAGCCTCCTCGCTCCTCCTCTGCGCGCATGTTGTTGCTTCTAGGCCATGCTCTTTTTCCGCATCTCACCATGCTCAAGATAGCACTATTACTTAAGTCATAACTACGACAAATTGACATAAAGTCCACCAGAAATATTATTTTACAACAAGGTTCATGGCTTTAAAGTCATGACCCCGCTAACTCTTACGAGATATCAAATCATATTACAATGCGGGGATAAAACATGGGTTTTGGTTTGGAAGTTTGTAACAACATGGATGTAGCACTACCCCATGACAAGGAAGTTGCAAAGTCGCTGGTAAGTTGAAGCGGTTGAAGAGATCATGGAGTAATAGTTCAAAAGTTTCGAGAAACTTTCCATGACAAAAGTGGACGGTTACCACAACCTCCACTTCTCCATCTCACCACAACTACCACTACTTTACAAGGAAAGTGTGTGGTCTCAAATGTTATAAATAGGCTACTTAGCCAAGAATACCACAAGAATAACCAGAGAAATAAGCCAGAGAGAGTCGAGAAGAGATAGAAAGTCATTCTCAAGCTCTGATATTTTTCCACCACAACACACGATTCTACACAAAATTCCTTCAACTTCCTTTGCTTCTCTCCCCTAAGATCGACCCATCTACTCTCTTTATAACCGAAGCAGAACAGATACAAATATCCACTTAATAGGGATTTGTTTTGTACGATTTTGATCCTCGAACCTAAAAAGTACTTCTTCCGTACATTGTTTTACCTGAGAGCAATTTTTAGGTACAAAAAATTGGCGACCACAGTGGGAGATCAAACTCTCGCTAGCAAAATCCAATTTTTCAAAAATGGTGGATCTTAGGTCATGTTCATCAACTAATCCCAATTTAAGTTCAACAACCTTTACTAATACTGGTAATTCCAGTGGTGGAACCCCAGAAACTATTCCTCAGAACATCACCATTGAAAGCACCAAAACTCCTCTCCGCACCACTGAAAGTGTCAAAGACAAGGAGCAGGCGTCACCAACCATAGCATATTTAATGAAGCGACAAAAGACCTTGGATGAAACTCAAATATCCATGGCCACCACTCATAAGGAAGTTCTTACCTTCCTTAAGGCTTTAAAGGAGCAGTTAACACCAGAACAGGTCGTCGTCAAATAGAGCAAGTCAAGAACGCAACTGCCGGCGATGCTAACACGTCCAAAGCTAATGCGCAAGAGGATGATGAAATACAGATCATTACTGACCGTGCATCAAAAAGGAGTCAACCACAGCAAAACTTCGTCACTTGTGAAGACCTGGAAAAGCTCCTGCGAAATCGTGGAAGGGAAGATTCATCTTCATTCCATTAACACCAACTCCCTTACCCAACAAAAATTCAGAGGGTTGAACTGTCGGGCGGATACTCATCCTCTTCATTCTTATTGTATGATGGCACCGGGAACGCTTGAGAACATGTTTCTCGATTCTTGGGGTCACTAGGAGTACATGGATATAATCAAGTGTTGCGACTCAAAGAATTCTCGAAATCTCTCACGGGAAGAGCCTACACTTGGTACAACAACCTCGGTCCCAACAGTATCCACAGTTGGTATCAGATGGTTGATGCATTTTATAAGAAGTATTTCTTTGTCTTTGAAGAAATTACTCTTTTGGATATGGGAAGAATATTTCAGAGGAACAACGAGCATCCCAACAAGTACGTAAATAGATTCAGAACACAAGCTCTTGACTTCCATGACCAGAACGTGACCGCATAACAATTGTTGGAGCTTTGCATTAATGGTATGATTTCTTTTTATCGCGCCTTATTAGAAAATTTTCAATTTCGAACCTTTTATGAGCTACACGAGGCCGCCGATAGATCAGCAATAACTGCTCCAGCCTTGTTGGAAAGGACACGACCCGCCAGAGAAGAAAATAACGGAGGCACTCGTGGAAGTAGACGTCTGATGAACAAACAACATTCTACCCAGCACTGCATAGGTGTTATCACTGATGAAGGATCCAAGAGAAAGCATCACCCTAATTAGTATCACAGGCTAAGCACACTACATCAGCTCCGGAGGTAGCACCAACACCAATTCAAGGACAAGGCTTAGTGGAAGCTCCGGTCAGCCACAACGGAACAAGACAGACTTAACAATCCCGGATTTCCCATTTCCTATGGAAGATGTCCTCGAGTTGTTAGAACTATGGGTACAGAATTGAGCTATCAAGTTACCACCCGTGCGACAACCATCTACTGAAGATGATATGTCAAATCCAAAATACTGTCACTTCCAAAGGTTCGTCAACCATCCCACTAGTGAATGCAATGTCTTGAGGTGCATATTCAGAGAAAAAGTCAACTCAGAAGAGCTATACTTGGGGACTGAAGGTGTCCACAAAGACCCCCTACCTGTCAAGAGTTTCACTCTTTCCGGAGATTCTATTAATAGAAATGTACAATTCATGATGAAGCGCGTATGTGAACTTTTTTACCTATCGAAGGTACAACACAAGGATATTTTCACTGGTCCCAATCGTTTTGTATCGGGCAAGGGTCTACTCTTTGACGGAGAAGCTGCTGAATTCCCCAAAACCACTCTAGAAGACATAGTTATCAAATATAATTAGAAGCCTAGCTGGGACTTCTCACCACTGCTTGCCTCAAGGACACCAAGTTCAAGCAAACACTAATTGATGCGGGTATTGATGTCAATATTATTACTATCAAGACTCTAAGATCTACGGGAATTTCCAGGCACGAAGACGTACATTCACCAACAATGATTAAGAATTCTAAAGGGAAGTTCAGGAGTGTGTATGGCTACATCACCCTTGAAGTAAAAATTGGTGACATCCGAGCACATACAAAGTTTCACATTGTCAAAGAAGATCCAGATTACGACATGGTTCTGGGACGCCCTTGGGTCCACAACAACAAAGAGGCAACAAGTGCATGTCTCTCGCCAGCAGCATATGTGGTTAAGGATCACTTGTATTAGTACGTGAAATCCATAACAAAAATAGATCTACCCAACTCTTGATATTCTGGATTCTCCATCTATTCAAAATATTATGTTAAAGTAGGCTACTACAGCTACAGCAGCTGGGGCAGGAACAAAACGAGAGCGCGCGGAGGAATAAGGAATGGTTCCATACACTTGGGACTTTATAGAGTAGAAACCGCCCGTGAAAGGAGAGGCCCATTCATTCATAGCCCGAGGTCGTGTTACAACATTTAGACAGATGCTTCCGTTGTGAACTTTTTTTTAGGAACAAGACTCTCAAACAAACCAGCAAATCCTAAGGACGACCTATCACACGAGTTTCGTCGCACAATGGAGCTGAACGTGAAGAAACTACCATAAGAGGATGCAGTGTTATATGTCAAAAGGTTTCACACACAAGTAAGTCACGTTCAACCAACTTCTTTGCAACCAACAGTCCCACGTCCTATTAAATCTTAGGGGCTTGACTCGGATATCAACCCTACTCTGACTCGACGATATGAATGGGAAGCTGATCTTTTTTAAAATTTTATCAAATGGGTATGAGTTGTCTCTACTGGGGATAAGCAAATTAGCAACCCAAGCACTCATAAGACATGTCATGAAGTTAAGGGGCTCGAACCCAATGCCTTCCATGTCGGAGACACAGTAGAAAAGATCATATCCTCTCATGAAGAAGAACCATATCTCATCACCGAAACTATGATTGGCGGTTACTACAAACTTGTCAATACTGACAAGCCAGAAGGGGTGGTCATGCATGGCAAGTGGTTTACATATCACAATGCCTAAAAAACATGCTACCACCATCTCACAATATTTACTTGTTTTATGCAATATTTGTAATTCCTCCAAAATGTTTGCAACATCTTGCTTTCATAATTAGGATTTCAATTTATTAATCAAGCAAAGCATTATTTCCTTCAAAAATATAGGTGTCTTTGCAAATCATTTAAGAATCCCTACCTGCTCAAGAAAAAAAAAAGAATCCCAAAATAAAACCATAAAAAGTCATATATCTCAGAAAATCTATGAAACCCAGAAAAAGCTAGAAAAAATCCTTGGAAATTGGCTCAACACCTTCAGAATGAGCCTTTTCCAACCTCCCAAAAATCTTAGTTACAAGCGTCAACTCCCGAGACAGCCTCTTAACTTCATATTTAGCCTTGGCAATTGTCTCCAATCTTGGAGTCGTACCTCTATCCTGCAGATAGTTCTCAGTAACTTCAAAATGACAACGAAGCCATGCTACATTAAGCTTAGCCCTTTCGGCCGCGTCCAAAGCATCTTTATTTTTGAAGTACTATCTCAGATACTTCTCTACGAGGAAGATAAACCATCTCACACACAGTTGGCAGTAACAGAGTGACATCATTCTCCAGAGTACGGTAGTTCTTGGGATTACCAACAAATAAATGGCCAACTTCTTCCATACTTTAGTATACAGATCAGCATGGGAGGACGGGCCAGTGAAGCCGCCAATGCACATATAATCAAGTCGAAAAATATCAAACTTGAAATCAAAATGAACCCCAGAGTTCGGATATTCAACCGATACAGTCTCCATCATGTCAACATTCTGTACAACAGTGTCACCCAGTGTGTTTCCTTCAACAATCGCATCCATAAGAACTTTCTCATGGTTTAGAGGTGGAAAAGATGGATCATCAGCGTCATGGCTCATGGTAACCTCCAATTCTTTACCTATAAATTCATTTCTCTGATCCAGCTCTTTCCTCCCCTAAAAATAAAGACATTATAGAGATTATATCTCAAGCATAAGGAATTGAAGCACAAATCATAGAATTTATAAAAATATGTCTACTAGCAACCTAAACATTCATTGAAAAGTGCTTTGGGTCATGACATATGGTTTAGAAGAGATATGAGTCATTTTGTAAAAATGTCAAAAATATTTTTATGCTACTCTCTGGAAGAACTGAAACTGGCACTAATTGGTAAGGAATTTGAAAGTGATTTATATGCCAAATGATTCATATGGATTTCTACTACAATATTTTAAAAGGGAGCGACAATTGAAGAAGTGATCTAATAAGGGAAGACAAAACGGTCGACATGACAGTTGAAAACGTGCATAATTTTGTCTGGAAAAGTTCTGGATGCTAGGTGTCAGGTATTTTTCAACTAGCAAATGAACTCCAAATTCAGATATTCTTTTTGGAGAATTTATATTTATCTCTTATCTAAAGAATGAGAAGTCAAATATCTCATTCTAACATCGGTCGAAGATTCTACGGCCGTTACGGCAAAAAGACCTTAATCTAAATTTTTCTAACAGCGAAAATCGCCAAAATTTCATATGAAATCATGCATGGTTTTACATGTTTTATAATTATGTCATTGTGATTCTAAAAAAATGAAGGAGACTTACTTGGAGTTGCAACGAGTCATTAGGAATATAATGTGCCTCGTAATACGATTCATCACCAAGTTCTTTATTCTCGACCCGGGTTCTTCAACTACTTCAGTATGAGATGATTTCTCAAGTCCCTGGTCATCCATATCTTCTTCCTCAGATCCTCCAACCACAACGGTGCCTTCTATCTTTGAAGTATTCATATCGCTAGTCGTCTAAGCATAATGGTTATTCGCCGGAGTCAGAATTCATAAAATTCAACAAGATACAGAATTGTTATTTCTAAAGAAAGCTACTCGCAACATAAGCAGCTGAAGCACCAGGAATGGCTGGCACACCAAATCTAAAGGGTTGAACGCTCACGTTACTCTGACGAATTATGCTCTTAAACTATACAAAGATATTCATCAGAGACAAGATATAAATGTACTTCATACATAGAAAGAGTCTAGAAGAAAATGCAAAACACTTACCTTCTTCGAGGGACGGTCTCCACTCCCAGGTATAATCACCCAAGGTCTTTTCATCCCAGATTGAGGAGTAGCATTCGCTGCTTTATCAGATACACAGTAATTCGGGAGCCATGACTGCAACAAACGAATCAAAACATTTAGTTATCAAATAAGTAGACTATAATTAAGTAAAGAATGACTCAAGATACCTGAAAAAAATTGATGATTGACTCGCGTTTTGCTTCAGAAGAATCTTCAAATTCGGATGATCCTCCAACTCCTTTGTAGAAGGTTCATCACGAACGTCAGAGGGCTTGCTGAACATGAACTTCTTAAGGATAATAAGTTGCCTTTCCCATAAATCATCAATATTCATCAATATTACATCCCTTTCTGTGAGATTGAAGGAAAGAGATGCTTCGATTTGGAATGTTATGGGCACCTATAGATTGCTTAAGCATGTCTACAGAAGGCACCTCGGTAGGGTAATGAGGGACAAACTGATCTAAACCCATCTGCCGAGTTGTTCTGTCAATATTATAGTTCTGGGTAATGAAAGTACCAGAATAGATAGCAAAAATATACCATGGGGTACAACTATTCATAAAAGTGGCTTCACTAACAACAAAAGTATTTCCCTCACCAGTCGGACCAGAGTGTAAGATAATACCGGGGTTCTCACTAAAAGTCTCTGACATAATCACCTGTGGAAGCTTCAAACCCCAAGGTCTGAAATTCACTTTCTTCTTATTATCCATTAAACTAGTAAGACTAACAGGGGGAAATTTCTTCTTACTCTAACGAAGTATTCGAGCATACTCTATCTCTTCACTCAGGAAAGAAGGTCGAGCCTTTGGTGCATATTCAGGAAAATGTTCCCAAAGCCAGGCTTGCATAAACATGACGTGAATAAAGGACTTTACCTTGGCATGACCATTAGAAGTCTTCATGTCACGAATGAAAGCATCCAAATGAAAATATAAACTACCCAAAAATAAAGTACCTAGAGGAAGAGTCCTTCCGCCAGCAAGTGCAAGTGCAAGTGCAATAGCAATCAGAATCAGTGGAATCTTCAACTGACCTCCAGGAGAATCTTAAAATATCTCTCTAGAAAGCCAAAGTAAAAGGAATGCAGCGATGCATAGGAGATGATTAGTAGCAAGACCGTCGGCACTTGAACTACCGTTCCACCAATACTCAGCCCAAGCTGTATAATTCTTGTTATTGCTACCACAAGACTTCTGCAACTCCTTTATTTTCCGAACAATATATGCTTCATACTTCTTCTCTTGCTCAGACCATTCAACAAGAATACTACCAACAACTGGCAATTGCAGTAAGGCCGCTACGTCTTCCAGAGTGATTGTTAACTCACCCCAAGCACATATCGCTGAATGAATCAGGCCACACCAACAAGGAACAAATGCAAGCAGACCCTTTGTGTCCTTATTAATTCTCAAGGTCTCAAATGCTCGTACAACATGAAGTATTTTGGTATTTTCTAAAACTAGCTTCACCTGAGGATTTTTCAACATAACCTTAGCCCACGAGGCCCATCCAGGAAAAGGAGTTTTGGATGTCTTGAAATTAACAAATGAAGGCATGTACTCTTTCCTATGCAAACAACACCTAACAATAGCTTGCGGATAAATATTCTGGGGTTGAAGAACATAATCGACGTTTGGAATAAAAACACCAGCATAACCAGGTTCAGCGGACTCTTCAGCAACGCTATTAAAGAATTTATCATGAATGCTAGGCACGTCATCCAAGGAAATAACATCAAAATTTTCGATTTCATAGTGACTGGATCCAGTAGCAGGAATATCTTCAAGATTGTCGAACATCTACGAACGGGTTTAAATAATGTCTACATCAATAATCGAACAACCGTATACAAGGTATGGCACAACTTTATGTATATATATATCTAGTACTGATATGCAATACATATTAATATATATATATAAACTAGAAAATAATAATACCAAGAAAAGTTTTTATAAACCCTAGCATACCTGTTTGAAGTTTAACAACGGCACAATGAAGTCAATGAAGGATTCTTACGATCAGAGCCAACAATTACGGAATTAAGGTTTACTTGTAAGATGCTGCCAAATAGAAGACAATTATCAAATCAATGGTATATTTACTTAATGCAATTGAACAAGCAATGATAATTGAGAAAGCAATTTAATACTCACCCTAAAAAAAAAAAAAGTAGAAGAAGGATGTGAGTGTTCACTCACGCAAAAAAAAATAAAAAACAAAAAAATATGTTACCTGGTCGGTGCCGTAATCCGTCAGAAGATCACCGGCGGTGGACGGACGTTGACGGCGCCGGCGAAAGTTGCTGCTGCTGGACGAGAAGGAGAGAGGGAGAAGGCCGGAGGTGATGATCAAAAGAGAATAAAAAAATATATAAATTAGGGTTTACTCTCCCTTTTTTATTATTTGGTTTCCAAATATAGGTCAAACAAGGATTTCCTATTTGAAACCATTCTCCCGTGTTGTACACGGGTCAATTTTGGTCTCTCCATCATACAAATCAGCCACGCCTCACCAAATTACACTCTCCAGTCGATGCTACATAATCCTACAAGCATTACTACACTAACTATTGCTCATTCATCGACTACTCGACATCATTGGAGCATCATCGAATCAAAATTCCTGGTAATATCGCTATTTAATCTATTTTGCTTATAACAATAAGGTAAAAATCACAATCTAGTGCTTACCACAAAACACGTTATTGTTCCGTGCTAAGAAGGGGACTTAATGTTGATGGTGTGTTTTTGACAGGGGAGCCCTTTGATAATGATGCTTTTCGCCTATCTGCAGAAGCATGAAATAAATATACAATAATTTCTGACGAGCATCAGAATTATGAACATTATTGATATCTTATATTCCATAAGAGAATGGAGAATGCATATTCAGATCCTGGCTAAACTAGCCATGTATCTCTTTGGCATATATATGCACCATAAAAATTTCAGAGCTTTGTGCAACAAAAAAACTCGTTATTTCGTGTGCATCCATGCAAACTACTTGTATAAAACAGAATATACTGATTATATAAAAAATTACAAACATTCAGGATAAAGGAAACACCATATATGAATAGTAGCGCTAATTAGATGCATACTATCTAATTGTAGAGTCGCATCAAACATAATTTCAAGATTGTAAATTTCCACGGCTGAATCTCTTGAAGGTGTTTTGTACGCACTGCACTAAAGTAAGCATGAATGCCAACAATTAAATCTCACAAGACTGAGAAACCCTAAATAAGTCATAGTCATGGTTGTCGCACTAGCTGATGTTAATAAATAATAGCATATAGGCAATAACCCTGGCATCAACAAGTACAGGCTTTAGTAAGCCTTAGCCACACTTCTAGCACGAATGTGTAAAAACGAAATCAAAGTCACAGAGGAAATCAAAGACTAGAGAGGCGCTAGCGGCAGCACACGAAGCGCTAGTGCTAGACGCAGCATTAGCTGTAGCACTGGAGCGCTAGCGCCATCGTCTGGGCTGCTGCAGCAGCAGTGCTGCCGCCAAGGCTAGCCTCCTCGCTCCTCCTCTGCGTGTCTGTTGCTGCTGCTAGGCCATGCTCCTCTGCCGCGTCTCACCATGCTCAAGCTAGCACCATTATTTTCTCAAGATAACACTATTACTTAAGTCATAACTACGACAAATTGACATGAAGTCTACCAGAAATATTATTTTACAACAAGGTTCATGGATTTAAAGCCATGACCCTGCTAACTCTTACGAGATATCAAATAGTATTACCATGCGGGGATAAAACATGGGGTTTTGTTCTGGCTATTTACAGCAACATGGTGTAGCACTACCCCATGAAAAGGAAGTTGAAGTTACAAAGTCAGTGGTAAGTTGAAGCGATTGAAGAGTTCATGGAGTAATAGTCTAGAAGTTTCGAGAAACTTCCCATGACAAAAGTGGATGGTTACCACAACCTCCACTTCTCCATCTCCCCATAACTACCACTACTTTACAAAGAAAGTGTGTGGTCTCAAATGTTATAAATAGGCTACTCAGCCTAGAATACCACAAGAATAACCAGAGAAATAAGCCATAGAGGGTCGAGAAGAGATAAAAAATCATTCTCAAGCTCTGATATTTTTCCACCATAACACACGATTCTACACGAAATTCCTTCAACTTCCTTTGCTTCCCTCTCCTAAGACCGACCCATCTCCTCTCTTATAACCGAAGCAGAACATATACAGATATCCAACTTATATGGATTTTTTTGTACTATTTTGATCGTCGAACCTAAAAAGTACTTCTAAAGTACATTGTTTTACCTGAGAACAATTTTTTGGTTCAAACAACTATCAATAAAACAAATATCGTAACTTGTTAGAGCAAGAGCTACCTAAATTATAAGAAATCCCATAGAAGCTACAATTGCGGAATTTGTGCCTTTTAAATTTTGGTTGGTTCTAATGTGTAAATAAATAGATGGGATATCTTTTTCAAAACGAATGAGTGACTAAACGAAGGAGAGATTTTCGCACTATAGGGCGGTGGGGGGAAAAAAGTCTAGACGCGTGAAGTTACCCCGTCTAGCTTTTAGGGGGAACTTCACCCATCTAGGATTCCTTGGACGGGTGAAGATCCCACGTTTGGCCCAGATGACTGAAGTTCACCTGTCTAGAGAAGACTGGTGACCACTCCTTCAATATGAAAGACTTCGGGTGTTTTAAGAAGAACACTCTACCCATAGTGGATTCTAATTTGATCAATTTTGATCAAACTTCTTCATCTTGAAGGAGAACACTCTACTCATAGCCTTGGTTCTTAGTAAAGATTGGGTTCCACCGTATAGTACAACAGTAAAATACATATTTTTTTCATTTATAGTGTTGACGAGAGGTATGGATATTGATTCCCACTATAGTGGGTTGGATCACCAATTTTCTCCAATCTTTTCTATGGATAAGATCGAAATTGGATATTATTGTTGGGGATGATGGTTGGATCAGCAGTGGGGATGGTCCTACTGGCTAGGTCTACTAAGAGGAGTTGTACACAATTGTGCCAAATCAAAAAAAAAGAAAACATTAGATGGTTAGTAATACTTTGTAAATGGAAAGAACTGTACAAATTGAAAAGATTCTCTCCTCCCTCTTTCCTAAAAGAAAATAAAAACCCTAAAACTTCCTCATTCTTCTTGTTCAGATCTAGCCTGGGCTAGATCTGAGCAAGGATTTTTAGTTTTTTTTATGAATAAAGGTAGTTTTATTTATATTTTTAAGTTTTATTTTTTTTGTTTTTGGTGTCTATAGACACATTTCTTCGTTATTTGGGCAATTTTTTCTTCGTCTTTAGGACAATTTTCTCGTTGCTCTAATACCGATTCTTTCAAATCCCATGGTGTTTCTTGGCTTGTTATTCTCATTTCATCAAGAACATCAACGATTTTGCTCGGTGTCGCTTTAAATTCATCTTCAACAAGAGGGATTTAGGGCATCCGGATTCGTTTGAATCTACAAAATTTTGGGCCAAAAACTCCATTTTATTTGGAGCATCTCTTATTGAAGAAGATAATCATTTTAAATGGTCGGAGTTGATTCTGGTTCACACCATCATTCATCACTACTACATCTATAAAGATTGGATATATTTGGGGTTCATGGCTCTTTCTCTTCTGTGTACTTGTAAATGGTGTCGTCATTTGTATTTGGGTTTTGATTATCTTGTATTTTAGTGTTTTTGATAATCTTGTAAGCAATCATGTAATCACTATTTTGGTTTGAATGAATTGAAATGTGATTTCCATAAAAAAAAAAAAACATAATAACAAATTCCACAAGTTATTACTAATTCAGTCAATTCTTTGATAAAAATTATTTTAGTTGTTTTAATTTATATGGATTTGATAACCTACAAGAATTTGATAACCCTGTGTAGTAACTTTAAAAAAAATTATCCTCAAGTTTATGTGATTAGCATAAAATAGTATTATCCCATTTTTATAATAATGGGATTCAAATACATATTTATAAGATGCTTGACCATTTCTAAACTATGTGGCTTACGGAATAATTACTTGTTAAATTATGTCTTGGTGAATAAGTTTCAATCTCAAAAAGAAAACGAATTATTACTAATCGAAAGCAAATGGAGATTAATCAATTTAGACCAATTGATTAAGTTAATTTATCCAAGACCAACGTGCATCACATGCAAACAGCTGTTAAAATTGATTGAGACGAGGAAGCACCATCACCATGTAAAAATACTTACTCAGTAAAATATAATTCCCGTTTAAAAGATCAAAATGACATCTTCGTAGGAAAGACCCGGTCATTGCGGGGTAATGACGCAACATGAGGTACAGTATTACCTAAGGCGCGTCAGTTGCTGGTGAGGAGAGATCCGGTCATATATTTTATTTTATTTTAAAGTAAAAAATATTACATATTATATATAATTTCAGAACAGTTTAAAGAGATGTAGATGGAAGTTGAATAAAATTCGAATTCTAAAGTTTTTGGTCTTATTTAAGAGGATATAGACTAATAGGGATCTTGGATCTTGAGATATTTTTGATGTTTTTTGCCGCACACGAAAAAGGGTGAGTGAACAATACACAAAATTAAATACCCTTAGTTTTCCCCTGCTTATCTTCTTCCTCTCTACTGATATTTTCTAACCTTATTTTCTGTCGTACCCATTTTCATCTCCTAATACTTTTCTCCTTAAATCTACTATCCCCATCTTCAACTCCAATGATCCTTATAATCCTACTGATTTACTATCCCCATCTTCAACTCTATACAATCCCTTACAATCTCTATTGATTACCATTCACAATGGTTTATACCAATGGAAAACGAAAACGTATGCTCTCTAGGAAAGTAGAGTCTACACCATGTATTACTATCGATGAGGCATGCCACAATCGATATTTACGAAAGACCATAATCAGGAACAGAAAACCCTTAGGAAAACATTACTTCTTATGCAACATTTACTCTATAGCACTCAAAGTTCGCTCTATATCAATCAAGGTGATTTCTACACCAATCTTATGCAAATAACTTCAGTTCCATTTCCAATTAATTTTTCTATGCTAGATATACCATACAGAATCAAAATAAAGTCCATTTACCAGTTATGGTAATAACATTCATTATATAAAACAAAAACAAAAAAACTGACAAATCAGTTTTCAATTCAATTTCCAATTGGTTGCTCTGTGGCAAATATACCATACATGGTAATATTTTTTCATTGCACAAAGCAAAAAAAAGAAAAAATAACAAATAACCTTGATCTAAGTTTCAACTGTTTTACAATGTTTCATTAACAAGAGATGTGAATAAGAAAGATGTTGCAAGGGAAAAAAAGAGATTTCGCAAAGAGCAACTTGATCTAAAGAGAGCTGCACAATATCGTTTGTTATTTGATGACGATACAATGTCATTCCAGTCCAGTTCTGATGACAGTTATGATGAAAGTTCAAGTGATGATGAGTCATTCAATTATCCAGAAGTTGAGCATTCTATAAGTAAGATATATGCTTATGTATCATATTATCTTATTATATACAAATCTATATACCAGTAGTGTTGCACCTGCAAATGAATATACATGTTAATAATTCAAGATATGGTTTTTTACTAATACTTTCATGCATAATCAGAGATGAACACAACCCATAGGTCCTAATTTCTAATAATTTCAGATATGATTATTGTATATACACTTTACAGAATTGATGTTTCTGTCATTTTCACAGGATTGGGCATTAAGAAATCTGATATTGGAGCACCAACATATACGTGCAAGTATTCTGGTGCAGTAGTTTGGCACCAAAAAAGGTCTAAAAAATCAAGTATTACTAATCCAGAATTTAGTAAATGTTGTTCTAAAGGGAATGTTGTTCTACCTCTTCTTAAAGCTGCTCCAAATTATCTAGATAAATTGTTAGACTTCAATGGTGGACAACTATCAAAGAAGTTTAGAAAAAATATCAGAGTATACAACTCAATGCTTGCTTTTACCTCTACTGGATCTAGGTTTGGTGACAATATCAACAAGGGAGGTGGGGGGACATGGATTTATAGAATACAGGGGAAGAGCAATCACAAAATTGATTCATTGGTGCATCCTAAGGACAAGGATCCATCTTACAATCAACTCTATGTATGTGATACAGATTCGGCACACAAAGCAAAGCGACAGAAAAACATATTTCTCAAACAGGAGTCAAAAGGTTGCTCGCAGCAAAAAAATCAAGAAGCAGTACAGCAAGGGAAAAATTCATAGAAAAAGCGTGACGATGAACTGGACCTGGAAGTAATCACTAATTTAATAACAATGTTGGATCAAAATAATGCATATGCAAAATCGTTCAGAATGGCTAAAGATCGAATGCAAAAGGGATTCGCAGTCGAATGTCGTTTGCGCATCATTAATCGAAGATACAGATATGCTAGGCAGAATAACTTGTCAACGTGTTCAGAGATAGCAGCTTTAATAATCCAAGTCCTACAGTTGATGATGTGTTCAGAGATAATATTGTTGAACATAAGTCAGATGGTTTTACTAGGATCAAAGAAATCCATCCATGTTAGATAGCTATGCAGTTTCCTCTTTTGTTTCCCTATGGTGAGGATGGTTATACCAAGGAAACTGCATACAAGAACGTGAAACTAGCAAAAGATGGTGTGCTAAGAAAACGAAAAACAACTTTCTATGAGAGAGTATTATGCATTTAGGCTCCAGTATCGAATTAACGAGGGTCAGACTTTAATCCGTGGTGGTCGTTTGTTTCATCAATATTGTGTTGATGCCTATGCATGTATTGAAGAATGTCTACTTAAGTGGATAAGAAAAAACCAAGATCATATAAGGGCATATTTGCACAGTGGGTTAAAAGATGCATTGCTTAAAGGAGATTCATCTATAAGTAAGGAAAGAGAATTGTGTTACCTTCCTTATATACTGGAGGTCCAAGGTATATGATGCAGCACTATCAAAACGCTATTGCAATTTGTCGACGTATTGGATTTCCAGATCTCTTTGTTGCTTTCACCTGCAATCACAAATGAAAAGAAATTTCAGAAGCTCTGGATCTCATATCGGGACAACGTGCAGAAGATAGACCATATATTGTTGTTAAAGTGTTTAGGATGAAAATAAAACACTTTATAAAGGTTCTCAAGACAGGAAAACATTTTGGAAAAGTAAAAGGAGGTGAGTACAACATATTTGTGACTTTTTATCTATTATTTTGTTTGCTGCTATGGTTCTAATTTTGATATTTTGCTTTCTGCAGCTATCTACACTATTGAATTTCAGAAAAGGGGCTTACCACATGCACATATTCTTTTGTGTTTAAATAATAAGGATAAACCAGAGACTCCATCTGATATTAACAGAATTGTGAGTGCAGAGATACCTGACAAGGATAAGGATCCTGATGGATATAACATGGTCATCAACTACATGCTACATGGTCATCAACTACATGTTACATGGTTTATTAAAAGAGAGTTTACCATGTATAAAATATGGAACTGTTCAAAACAATACCCAAAGGATTTTATCTGCTATAACATATAGACAAGTATGGTTATCCAGTTTACAGAAGAAACAATAATGGTAGAATTGCAAGTAAAGATGGTATCGATCTAGATAATAACTGGGTAGTTCCACACAACCGAGATCTGATCGTGAAGTTTGACGCTCATATAAATATTGAGGTCTGCAATTCAACATGAACTTTGGTTAAATACTTATTCAAATACATCGATAAAGGTAAATATAAAGTGACGGTTGTGATTGAGAGGGATCCAGAACACAGTGAGAATACAGGGGAAAATGAGGTTGTGATTGACGAAATAAATAACTATTTAGATTGTCGCTATATATATGGTGCAGAAGCATGTTGTAGAATCTATGATTTCGACATTCAATACCGTGATCCATCTGTGAATAGACTTCCTTATCATTTGGAAGGTAAACACCAAGTCATATTTCACGACACAGATGATATAGAAGATGTTTTGGACAGTCCAAGCGTAAATATAACAAAAAATTTACAGTGGTTTGAAGAAAATAAGAAGTATCCCGAGGCAAGGAATATAACTTATGCAAACTTTCCATCTCATATTGTCTGGGACAAAGCTGAGAAAGAATGGCGAGTTAGAAAGAAAGGAAATACAGTCAGTAGACTACAACGCTCACCCAAGTTCAGGGGAATGATATTATCTCCGAATATTATTGAATATGTGCAAGGGGTCACGTAGCTACGATGAGTTAAAGACTATTGATGGAACCACTTACCAAACTTTTAGAGAAACATGCATAGCTCTTGGATTAATCTCGGATGACAGCGAATAACATGAAGGATTGAAAGAAGCATCAACGTATAGTACATGTAACCTACTGCATCATATGTTTGTTGTGATGTTAATTTGTTGTGAAGTGACTGATCCAAAAAAGTGATAGGAAAAGAACTGGAATTTGTTAGCCGAAGGCATTGAATTTCAGGAGAGAAAGAGAAGTCACAACTTGCATCTGGAACTTGGTGAAGAGGAATTAAAAAACCTCACCTTGATTGACATCGAAGAACCGATGAAAAAATGGTAGAACTTTTGCCAAGTTTCCATCAATACCTTTACAAAAAGGGTTAAACGATATGGTTATAAAAATAGGTTGATAGAGGAAGAACTAGAGTGGAATACCGAAAAACTACAACATGAGCATGCTAACCTTCTTAATGGTTTAAATACAGTTCAACAATAAATATTTGATGTTGTTAGTCAGTCAATTGAACAAGGAAATGGTGGATTATTCTTTGTTTATGAGAGTGGTGGCAGTGGAAAAACTTACCCTTGGAACACTATAATAACTGGCTTGTGTACAAAATCCACAGTTGACTTGGTAGTTACATCATCGGGTATAGCATCATTGTTGCTTCCTGGAAGAAGGACTGCGCATTCTCGATTCAAAATCCCAATAACTATAGACGATACTTCCACCTGCGATGTCAGTCATGGGAATGAAGAACCAATGATTTACAGGAATGCTTTTGAAGTTGTAGAGAGAAAAGTGAGAGATATCATGAATCCGGATAACGACAACACAAAAGACAAAGTGTTTGGAGGCAAAACTCTACTGTTTGGAGGTGATTTCAGGCAAATATTACCTGTGATTCGGGGTGGAAGCCGAGAAAATATTGTTGATGCTTCTATTAGTAAGTCAAAACTATGGAAGCATTTTTATGTATTTGAATTATCCGAGAACATGAGATTGTTGAGTGGAAATCGCAGTTCGACGGAGAAAAAATCAATATCTGAATTTAGCAAGTGGATTTTAGATCTTGGAGATGGAAAACTACTAGCAAAAGCAATAGAAGGTGAAGAAAAAGAGGCGAATTGGATTGAGATACCTGATAACAATTTAATCAAGAGCGGTGAAAATCCTATTAAAACTATGATTGAGACCATATATCCTGAGCTATTTGAAAAATTCATAGATGAGAATTATCTTAGAGAGAGATGTGTTTTGACCCCAAAGAATGAAATTGTTGACCAAATAAATGACTACATAATGTCTATGCTTCCAGGTGAAGAACACGTCTTTCTGAGTTCAGATTCAATAAGTTCACAATCGTATGATTTTGAGAATGCAGAGATGTTATACAATCAAGAATATCTGAATTCTCAGAAACTATCAGGAGTGCCGAATCATGTTTTTCGGTTAAAACTTGGTATTCCAGTAATGCTTATGAGAAATTTGAATCCAAGTGCTGGGCTCTGCAATGGAACAAGAATGATTGTTACTCGGATATGCACAAGAACTATTCAGACCTTAATTACAACAGGGAGTGGTGCTGGGAAGAGTGCTTTTATTCCAAGAATAGTATCACAACCAACGAAAACACATCTGCCTTTTATTCTAAGGAGAATACAATTTCCTATTAAGGTATGTTTTTCAATGATGACAAACAAGATCCAAGGATAGAGTATCAACAATGTAGGACTCTATCTTCCGAACCCAATTTTCTGTCATAGATAACTCTATGTTGCAGTCTCAAGAACGACAAGCCGAAAAGGATTAAAAATTCTAATTGACAAGACGAAGGATATTGTGCCAGATGGATATATTCAGAAATTGCACCAAGTAAGTACTTTATTCTAATCTAACATAATGATTTCTATTTAGTTTTCAGATATTTTTTACAGAAATAATAATGTTAATATTTGCAACGCAGAAACAAAAGATATATACGAGCCAGGAAAGAACACCTTCTAACAGTAACTTAGAAGAACAAAACGAGGATAAGAAAACTGATGATGAAATGTTACCATTAGTCGAAGATTGGTAAAGTGAAGAAACTGATGATGAAATGCCACCATTAGTTGAAGACAACGATGATGAAATGCCTTCATTAGTCGAAGATACTGACGATGAAATGCCACCATTAAACGATGATCGTGAATAGAAATTCAAAATTGATTTCTTATAGGATTAAAACTATTTTATACAGTTTTGATAGTATATTTCTATCTGACACTAGAACAACTGCTACTATATTTATAGTTCTAAATTAAATTCATGAAATTTCTAACAATTGTGGAAACAAACAAATGATTACATAGTTTCAAAGTTACCTCAGCCATGCCATTTCAATGTAAGTGAACTTCCTTGGATTGTACAACCTCCACATCCTTTATTTGTTCTTCAACTTTTCATGTACATCTGCATAATACAAGGCCATGCACAGTGGTTAATGGAATCCGTTAGATTTATAAGTAGAGAATAGTACAAAAAAATCATGATAAAGAGATATTATCCATACCCAATTTTTTTAAATATTAGATCAAGTTATGGGAAACCCTCTAACCCGGCCCAACTTCAAAAAGGCCCATCCAAATTAGGGTAAATCTAACCTTACAACTCTATATAAAGAGCAAACAAAAAGAAAAACGTTTTATATCAAAATCAACCAGATCTAAGCACTTCTTCCAAGTCAATATCAACCAGGTAATACTATTTCTACTACAAGAATTTTTATGAATCATAAGTTTCAATCTTCTATTTAATTTTAAATCATGATATTAATGAATTATGTAAACAGAAAAAATGAGAAGACTTACTAGAAGCAGAAATAGCATCAAGACTATAAAACAAGCATGTGAACTTCTCGAAACAAAAATTGTAAGTTACATTTTAATCAAGTACTTAAATATTTCTCCTTCATCTGTTACTATATCATTACTAATAATACTTCTTCAATAAACAGGGTCTTTCTATAAGATGCAATGCAATAATAAAAAGAATACAAAAGTCTTCTAAATACTTTTAATTGGATTGCCAGACATGTAGTGAAAGACAAGGAATTCATGATAACAAAAAATGGTGTTATAGATGCAACAAAGAAGTTATTACTCCTATATCAAGGTTATTGTTAAAACTGTGTATAAAAGATGCAACAGGAAAAGCAGTATTTGTTGTATCCGGTAACACAACTGAAAAACTAATTTCAATGACTCCAACCAAGTTAATGCAGTTTTCAAAAGATAATGAGGTATACCAAAGTATAAAATTCATATTAATGTCTACTTATATTACATACATACATTGTTACTCATAAAATTTTATACCAAATGCAGGTATAAAATTTTATACCAAATTCAAGAAAAGTTGAGGAAAAAAATTTCTAAGTAAATAAAAGGCTATAAACGTTTATTCCACATAATAGTTAACAAATTGACTTGGGAAGTAGAATCTTTTGAAGTTAATGGAATTACTGGAATTAACAAGCATATAATACTATCTGATACAAATGAAGATGACACTGATGAAGAAAAATGTAAAATAATACATCTAGAAGCTGCTGATGAAGGAATTATTCCAATAACCCCAGCAAAAAACAAAGAATACAAGACAGTAATTTACATATCTGAATAAAAATAAAAAGATGTCTCAATCAATTTTAGCATAGACTTTAGGAAATTAGTATTAGTTACTCTGCATGTTTAAGATTATTATAGAATTTGTTAAAGTACTTTAGAATTTAATGTTTTATCAGTATTATTTTTCAAACTTTTAAATTGATATTATTATTAATATTTTATTTTATTATTTTGAAATACCAATTTTATCATGTCCAAATCTCATATTTAGATTCAAATTAACAATTAGTAGTGGATTCAATGAAACTCTTCATCTCATTCATTCAGAATCAATGAAAACAACTTACAAAGTATATCAGTAACATTGTCAGAGAGAAGAAAGGAAAACACAAAAATGAAAATGAAAATGAGTACCATTTGTAGTACACCACAACACACATATGACTCACACAGACAAAACACATTATCAGGTTATAAGAATTATAATCACCATATTTATCTACAATTATATTACTTAAATAAATTCAATTTACATGTTTATCTATAATAACCTAATTTAATTTTTATTAAAAACCGAATTATTTATATATTTAACTAAATTCATACATATCCAAAATATATTCCTATATTTATCTAATATTATACTCCCTCCGTTTCTGGAAAATTGTTATTATCACTTTTTCATTTTAGCCTAAAAATAGGCCAATTTGAAAAAGTGATAGTAACTCTTTTCCTGAAACGAAGGTAATATTTCTTAAATAAACATTTAACTATATTGGTACCTATCCAAATTTTATTTCCATGTTTATCTAAGATTCTCTAAAAAAATATTAAATTTTTAATTAAAAAATGATTTTTTTTTATATTTAACTAAATTAATACTCCCTCTGTTTCTAGAAAAGTGTTACTATTAGCCTAAAAATAGCCCAAATTGAAAAAGTGATAGTAACACTTTTCTAAAAACGGAGGGAGTATTATATTATCATGCCTATCTAAAATTATATTACTTAAATTAAAAATACTTCTCCAATATTAGTTTAGAGGATATTTTTCATGTTTTATATCTATATAAATATATTCTATGTAATCTATATGAATCCATATTTAACCAAATTTTACCAAATTTATATCTATCCAAATTTTGAACCTAAATTATCTCACCAACTCTAACAGTCTATATAAAGCATATTATACCACAAAAATAAACTCACGACTACAATATACAAAACACAGATTATTCAGAGTTCATTAAGTTAGCCTATTCTAACTAATACCTTATACTATGGGTTCAATTAATAATCAAAAGAAAGGTGTATGAAATCTCTCTATCATATTTTCAAATCTTCTAATTCATAGATCTCTAATGTTCAAAAAATTCTGATTTTATATAACTATATATGATTTGTACAGGAAAAACTGCAGTTTAAGAATCAATCAAACCAACAACAAGACGATGAAAGCAAAAGTACTTAAAGTTTGGATATCATAAAGCAAAAAAAACAGGCCAAGTTTGGAGCCTTGAAGCCCACATAATAGATGAACAGTTCAAATTCCTAATATCTCAATCCTATTTTTCAAACTATTTATCTAATAAGATATATATATATATATAATCAGGATTATCATAACTATCATAACAAGGGATTTTTAATTAATATACCTGATCTACTAACACCTCTTTTTAAAAAGTACAACCAACCTGCAATGCATACAATAAGCATCAAATTTGTCACTGAAATATAAATTTTACAAATTACAGGGAACTCAAATACAACTAAAAGTGAATAAAGAACACATGCATAAATTTGAAGGAAATATATTGGATGGATGTATATACTCTATTCAAATGTTTACTCTCCAAGTACCCATTGGTGGATATAGAATAGTATCATTCAGGTACCTTATGAACTCAAAAAATTTGCCAAGGTAGAGCAGCTAGAAGAGGATCCATCCAATTTTTCAATTGAAAATTTTAATTTCCTAGCACTAGAAAGTGTACCTGGCAGAAAAAACGACAATCAGTATTATACAGGTATATTATGGGTTTGTTAATTGATACTCTTGAAACCTAACATATAAAAGATAACATTGATGTGTCTTGCAGATGTAATTGAAAAATTAAGCACTGTAACAAACATTCTTATGAAACCAGTTGAGGAACACGAAGAAACAAAAGATGTACCAACGAGAGATATTCATATAGAAAATGAAAGGTAACATATAATATCTATTTTCTTATATATATATAATTATAATCAAATTTTTTTCTAACCCTTTATGTTTCATGTATCATAGGAGAGAAAGTGAAAATAACTCTATGGGGGAAATTAGCAAGTATAATAGATGACGGGATCTTAAAAACAAAAGAACATATACCAATGATAGTCATAGTTACTGGAACATTTGTCCAAGAACACAAAGGTAACAAATTAAAAATTGTATACATATATATAATGGAACTTTCAAACAATAAAATACTAACAGACACTTACTTGTTATATCAATGCAGGTCTAATCAACATTTCTACTACAACTGCATCCAGAGTATTCGTGGATTTGAACACTGAACAAGTAATTGATTTTAAAAAGAAGTAAGTAAAACAAATAATCTACACCCAATTTATACATACCTACAAATTATTAAATTAAACAAACACAATTGTTTCTACAGGTTTGGTGAGGAAACATCAGAGATCGAGGAAATACTCCTAGAACAAGAAAATGATCCTTTTGAAAATAAGATTTCCCTATATGATGCAAGTGAACTGCTGTTGGATGATACGAACGTGGTAATAAGATTTTATCTACTTCAGCAACTATTTTATTTCAACTATTTATCTCTTATTAATAACTATCAAATACACTAATATTTATTTCACATAGGACAATGAATTCTTTTGTGAAGCAACTATTGTTCGATATATTAAAGGAAAAAAAGATTGGTATTACATGGCTTTTAAAAAATGCAAAAACAAAGTAGAAGACAAGAATGGAAATCCATCTTGCCTCAAGTGTCTCGACAAATTTGAAGGAGAAGTAATACCATTGTAAGAAAAAAAAAACATATCAATTAGAAAACATAATATAAAGCATATGCTAACTGTGGTTATGAATTGATGCAGCTATCGAATATCTCTAAAAATCAAAGATCACACTGATTCTGCAGAATTATCAGTTATGGGGTTTAGTGTTGAAAAAAAGATGAAACAATCGCAGTAGATCATGTCAAGTACAGTGAACATTTCCAAAAGGTATGAAAAATTTACTCCATGTTTAACACATTTTATTTCCATAAATCAATTAAAATATACACACTAAAATAGAACATAAATTTTACAGGAAGGGGAACCAAAAAAAGCTAAAAAAATGTTTAACAGACTAAATAATCAAACAATCGGGTTCAAGCTCAAAATAACTAAGTACAACATCCAATACCAATCAGACAATTATACAGTCTTGAAGGTTTACAACAGAGGAAAAAAGAAGAATTCAGCAAGTGAGATTCAAAATCCTAAAACACCTCAAAAGGAAAAACCCAAAAGACTTTTGCTTAATAAAAAGAAACAGATGACACAGAGCATGTTTTTTGTGATGAAACTGATGATACACCTAACAATTAAAACAGAGGAAAGTGGTACATTTTAAATATGAAGATGAAGATGAAGATGAAACACCAAAAAAAAAAGAAAATTCAGAAAATGATGAAGAAGATACCGAATAACGTATTTCGGAAGATTTGGACCGCAATTCATTCTTTCTTAGTGATTAGATTTCAATATAATTTAGTACTTTGATTTTTTCATAAAATTAGAAATACAATTAATTCTCTATTAGCATATGTTTTTTTTTAAATAGTTAAGTACTTTGATTCTTGATTAATTAAAAGTTATTATTCTATCACACGTTCTTAATTATTCTTATACTAAACTTTCTTAAACACAAAAGCATGGAACTATTGCCTGATCATGAACCTTCAAATAGATATGTTGATTGTTGGTGATACAATCCTTCACTTTCTCCCGACTATTTCTCAAATTTGTTTGCAATGCCTGCAAACACATCAATTAAGGTCAGCTTAAATATTAAAACCACTATTAAGCATAGAACAATAATATCTCACAACAACAAGCCCTAAAAGCCAGAAACATGAAACCATGTTATGGAAGATTTCACTTCTGCATTTAAGGCACTACTATCTATTGTCTTGCATATTCTGTGTGCTCTTTTTAAAGCAAAATTTTGAAAGAGTATCTCTAATTTGAGTGACAGCTTGCTTCTGCATTCAAATTAAAAGAATAATTGTATAAAAATCAAGATCATCTAAACACTGAAAGCTCTAAGTACCCATGCTTCAATAAAAAGTAACAACAACAAGCACTATAAGCTAGAAAAATTAGCAGCTGATCATTTGTATTTGAACACCACAAATCCACAAGTGAATATGAAATAAGTTATTACTTGAACCAAAAAACCAAATGCAAAGAATTATAAACCACCAAAAACTACAGTTAGGAAACAAGACAACAAAAACTATAAAGACACATCATCATATTGTGTTGTTCAATATACCACAATGAATATATCTGATAGAACAAATAGTTCAATAAATTCAACTAATTAAAGAAGCAGATATTTGAGAAATAAAATGAATACCTGAATCTGACCACAATGAAAATCTGACCACCATAATACTGTGTTGTTCGTTATTCTCCCTTACATTTTGACCCAATGACTTCTCTTTTCAATCCAAAATCAGCACTGAAATTTTACAACCAAATTCCTTTTTAGGTTGAACACAAGTTACCCTTCTAAATTAACATACATAATTGGCACATAGTTCTTCTTAATTTGATGTACACAAGTAAATGATGAATAAGAAAAGGGGGAAAGCAAACAAATTTTTAGAGAAACAAAATAAATACCTAAATCTCCAACAACACGAATTTGGCTACAATAAAAGCTCCACCATCACCAGCAGTAGACAATAAAGAAAAAGAAGAATTAAATGAAAAAGAAGAACATATGAATCGATTTATAAATCCAGGGTTCTTTGAAGAGAACAATTATTGATAAATATATGGTTGTTAATCTACTATAAGGTTGTAAAAAAAGTTGTTGCATAGAGATTGTACCTTGATTGTAACTTCTTCATCTCGATTTTAGTGCTACATCTCGATTATATTCACATGACGTTTGTATGAGTTATGACAGATGACGAAAACTAACGACTTGAACGAAGTACTCAATCTAGGATTGGATTATGTGATTTTCAATTGAATAGGAAGAGCTGGTTAAGAAATGAAATTTTGCAAAATACAGATCGAGGGGAAATGAACATGAAGAGAAATATTAGGTTTCTTTTAGACAAAAAAAAAACAAACAAGAAAGGAATTAGGGGTATTTCTGTAAATTGATGAGAATGATAATATACTAACTAAGACTACTGACTAAAGCCCGTGTAACGCACGGGCTAAATACCTAGTTACTAACAGTTTCAGAAAAGTTGGTTACATGCCCTAATTGGCTATTATCTTGAGGTTCATACCAAATATATCCTTGTTGGTATAAATATATTTCAAATCACCTGGTACTCGACTCGAACTTCCTTTTTCAAATATTGAATTTCTGAAAAAACCTCTCTTCGCGCCAGCCTTCGAGGCGTTTCTGGCCATACTGCAACTACCTTTATCCCTGCTTCGACTAGTATTACTTCTTTCTTCTTCACAACATGTGTTGACATTATCGAAGTAATTCAGATCAACTCTTTCCATGCCTATCATGTCTCTGCCATTATCTCCATAACTCCCTTCTCTGTTTGATTCTTGACTGAGATCTCCAAATTCATGCAAGAGATCCTAAGAAGAACTGATTTTTGTCTTCATTCTACTATCTATTTTAGCTACAACCTCAAACCACTTCCTCATATTTCTCACATCCTTATTTTTCCATGTCCAATCTCTATCGAAAAGTAACCTTAGTCTAACCATATTTATAAGCATAGGATTGACATCCTTATTATTATATATTTTAAAAGAGAAAGAAGTAAAAGACTTATACAATTTGTTGAGATCTGATTCCAGGTTGTTGTTGTTTAGATTTACTTTACTGTTTCCAAAACCAGAATCACCAGAGGATTCCCATAACTGTCATATAACTGCTGTTTTTCAAAGTCTTTATACTTTTTAACCAGAGCATAAAAGTTGCTATGGTCTTATTCTTGTCTTCACTGTCTACTCTTTTAGGTGCACAAATGCACCTGGCTCCTCCAAAGTTCCCTGTAGAATCAAGAGCAAACATAATGATATAAGATTCACCTCTTTCGTTGTTTTAGCCACTGTAATCAAGACCTTGTATTCACTGTCTTCATTGACCTCCGTATTCATGTGATTTGTTCTAATCTTCTGTCTTGATCCTTCTATAAAGTGTTTATCTACTTGACTTGCGATGAACTCGGGACTAGGAGTAGAGTTTCTAAAGACCTTGTCACACCTTGCTTTCCAAACCATACATATAGTAATAACACAAATGTTTTCCCAGTTAACATCACCACGAATACAGTTCTTTTTTTATTAAACCAACTTTTTATCCAATTGTGTAAGTTATGATCTGTGGCTCTGTTTTTTGTTATTATTAAGCTTTATGCACTTCCAAACTTTTTTAATGAATTCATAATTAATGAAAAAATGTTCAACATTTTCAGGTTCCAAATCACAAAGATTGCAAGAGTTTTTTATATTAGGTATGTATTTACTTATCTTATCAACCGGCAGAATGTTATGGGTGCATTTTAAAGAAAGATTTTTACTTTGGGCATGATATCCATTTTCTAAATTTTCTTCCCTTGGAAAGTAACATAGGTAGAGGATTATTTCGACTCAAGTTTTCTGATAATTTGTTATAGACAGAATTAACACTAAAGGTAACATTAGGAGTATAAACCCATACTATCTTATCTTCAGTGTTAGGATCTAGATTGATTTCAATAAATTTTTTTGTTTTATCTGCGTCAAAACATATATTCAGTTTATTAATATCCCATTCAGTATCCTCATAGTTCATTAGATCATTCACTTTAGTAAACCTAGAAGTAATATTGTTATCATGATGCTCAATGACCTGGTTTTCTCCTGGAATCCATATGCGATTCCAAATATTGATTTTCTCACCATTATTCACCTTCCATCTAATCCCTTTCCTAAGGTTATTAAAACTTTTAACTATTCCATTCCAAAGCCAGGAGTCTATGATTTTAGATTCAAATCTTTCATCAAGGATGTCACTGTTAGGGAAGTATTTAAGTTTAAAAATAGTTGCCCAGAAAGCATCTGGGTAGGAAATTAATCTCCAACCTAACCTAGTAATCATAGCCTCATTTAAAATTTTGATATTTCGGAAACCTAAACCACCTTCTTATTTAGTTTTACAGACACTAGACCAAGCTTTTGGAAAAACCCTTTATTATTACCATCATTTTTTTCCCAGAAGAAGTTTCTTTGAAGGGAGGTAATTTTGTTTAAAGTGTGTTGTGGAATGCGAAAGAAATCATTTGGTAAATGGCAATGGTATCAGTAACAAATTTAACAAGAACACTTCTGCCCGTTGGGTTCAAGTTCTGGATTTTCCAACCTTTAAGTCTACCCGTAATTTTTTCCACAAATAGGTTCAAAACACGCTATTTTAGATGTATTAATAAAAAAAAAAGGACCCAAGATATCTATCATTTATTTAAATTTTTTGAACTTTTAAGATTTTAATTACCATTCTTTGAAATCTATTATGGACTTTAGGACTGAAAAAAATACCCGATTTTTGAAAATTAATTAACTGACCCCAGCCTTTGCTAAAATCTGTAAATGATTTTACTTTCAATTAGATTAGCATTTGCAAATATCAGTCGTCTGCAAACAACAAGTGGTTGATATGAGGACTATCTTTACTAACCTTAATTTCGTGGATTAGACCATTTTTCTGGCCTAACAGGAGATGACGGGAAAGAGCTTCCATACAAATGATGAACAGATAAAGGGATAAAGGGATAAGAGATCCCCCTTCCTTATCCCTCAAGTAGGAGAAAATTTCCTACCCGGAAAACTATTAAGGAGAACAGCCGAGCTAGTAGTACTTATACATTGATGTACAAGATTGTATCACTTTTCTCCAAAACCCATTTTCCACTCTATCAAAACATTAATTAAAAACTCTCATTCTACTCTATCAAACACTTTAGACATATATATTTCAATTCCCAATAGACCTTTCTTTCTTTTTTTCTTTTTCATGGTGTGAATTAACTCATGAGCTATTATTATATTATCAGAAATTTTCCTATAAGGGACATAAGCAGATTGGTAAGACGAAATAATTTTGTCAAAAAGGGGTTTCATTCTATTGGCCATCAGTTTTGAAAGTATTTTGTAAGAGGTGTTGCATAAGCTTATAAGCCTAAAGTGGGCTGTCTTCGTCAGGAAATTTGGTTTTAGAAATGAGTGAAATGAAAATATTATTAATTTCTTTTAGAATTAAAACTGAGCTAAAAAATTTCCTAACCATTTTAACTATGTCTTTGGAAACAATTTCCCAGTTTTTTTGAACGAAAGCAGCCGAGAAGCCATCCGGTCCCGGGCTAGAAAAGGGAGCCATATTCAAAACAATATCTTTAATTTCTTCATAATCAAACAATTTTAAAAGATTCCAATTATCCTCGATGGTCACAAGAGAGGGCATATCCAAAATTAAATTTTAATTCAGGTCAGGGTTAGAAGTAATAGCCATTTTGGAAAAGTGATTAAAAAGCACTTTCTCAATCTGGTTTCTACTCTCATCCCAAACCCCATTGGTAGTTTTGAGGGCACAGATCTTATTTCGCAGCGTTCTGGTTCTTACCATACCATGAAAATAACTCGTGTTTTTATCTCCTAGATCTAGCATTTTATCCCCACTTTTAATTTTTAAGAAAGATTCATTTATATTATACCATTTTTCCACCTCATTACTCAGATTTTTTAAAATTTCAGATTTGTTTGTAACCACTGGATTGTTATTAAAGTTTTATAGATCAATTATAGCTTGTTCCATTTTGCAATGAATATTACCAAATTGACTCTTCTTCCAGATTTTTATTTTTTGTTTAACCATAGAGTTTTTTAACAAGTTGAAAGGCCGGGGAACCTACATGATGCGTTAACCAGGAAACCTTAATGATATCAATGCAAGATTGGACATCCAGCCAAGTACCAAAACATTTAAAAGGTTTAGCTCTATTTTTCCTATCATTTTTAGTCTTTAAAATAATCGGACAATGATCCGAAGCTACAGGACTGAGATGAGAGACCTGAGCTTCCGGAAACATCTTGATCCACTTAGTTTTAACCAAACCTCTACCTAACCTTTTTTCTATCCTTTCCTTATCATTTCTATTATTCGACCAAGTGAATAACCCAAATATCCTAAATCTATCAGACCATCCTTGTTAACAGCCATATTAGCCCCATCCAATTCCTGATTATTAATTTTCCCAACTCCCCCAGTTTCTTCTTTATTAAGAGTAAAATTGAGATCTCCATTGATCATCCATGGTTCTTTAGTGAAAGAGGTCATTAAGGTTAGGAAATTCCAAGTCAAACTCTTGTTATAAGGATTACCATAAAGACAACTTATAATCCAGTCATTTTTTGTGACTTGATCTTGAATTTTAGCATTTATATGATTATCAGAAAAGTGTAGAACATTAAGATTAACAGAATTCACCCAAGCCAGCACTAAACCTCCAGCTTTCTTTATAGGATCCACTATATGTATATTCTCATAGTTAACAGACTTAAATAGACTCAGCACATTATAACTAGTTTGTTTTGTTTCACTTAAGAATATGATATCTAGCTGAATTGAAGTAACTAAACCTCTGAAGTGTTCTCTAGGAAATTTTTTGCCACAACCTTGGCAATTCCATGACAAAATTTTAAGATTTCCAAATTGTATGCATTCCTTGTATCAGACAAAGTTGTGTAAATTTATGACCACCAAGTTTACTCTGTATTCAAACACGTTATCTTCCTTGTAAACATGCATCATTCTATTCCTATCTAAACATGTTGTAAGACTGATATGCTCATAAACCAGAACTAAACACTTAATATCACTGAAACATTCCAAATCATGCTTGCATATAATTATAAGATAACTTCCGAAGTAAAACTTAAACCTTAGAGCATTTGAGAAATGAGAGCAAGAAAAGTTCTTAAATTTGTATATCTGGTTATTACTCAGCACATCGTCAACCATCCCATCTCCCTGATCAGCAAGAGTTGCAAGCGTTGGGATAACAGGCACATCGATGATGTAGTCATTGAACATATTAAAAGGGTCATCCAAAGCCTCGTAAAGGTTATTGCTTATATAGGTGTTGGATAGAATTATATTAGTAACACCTTGAGTAGTTCCAGAAGAAGAGACTGGAAGAATCGAGTTTACCATTGGAGGAGAAAGAACAAACTATATACTCTCAGATTCCTGCTCATTAGAACCTTTCAGATCTAATTTCATTTCCTTATTATGGGTGCCATTAAACGAAACGGAATCCCTACCCATATCAGACTCAGAACCCACTTCTTAGTTTATTCTTGATTTCTTAATCTGCTCATCATCTACAAACACCACCTTCTTTTTATATTTTCTTTTTTTTCTCTCAGGTTCTTTGATGTTGATTGTAAAATCTAGAAGTGTACCCACCTTAAGTCGAAATTCATTTGCTTCATTCAATCTTTTAACTGCTTCTTCAATACTAACTGCCCGAGTCCCCTCCTCTATGATTAGAGGTCCAAGAGGAGGCAAGACCAGAACCTGTCGTGAAGAACCTAAATCAGAAGATGAACCACATACCTTTGTCTTTCTTTTAATTTTGTTCCTCTCATCCATTATTCTTCTGTCTTCCACTTCTCTTGATATCTGATTCGCCACCTTATCCAGATCATTTTCCACTTCCACCTGACTTGATAAGATAGTGTTGTCTTCTCTTTGTTTTCCCTTTCCTTTGCTTATTGAAGTATTTCCTGGCTCTATAGACTCATAAGCAGCCTCCAATTCCATTTCAATTAATCTTGCTTTATTAATCTTATCTTTGCTCATATCTTGGTGACCATTATGTCCCACAATTTCTATTATAATAACTTCTGATCTTACTTCCACTTCCATATTTCCTTCTATGCATGTGCTTGTAGCTGGATCATCTACAATCATCACCTCTCCTTCTACACAAGGTTCCAACTTATGGTCAAGGACACGGCAGATAACACATATTCTCCATGGCATAACATTATAGTTAACAGACATCCAAACTTCATCTTCCTGAGCTCTGACTAACACTCTTCTAGGTTAAGGACCCAGTTACATTAATCTTGATCAACATTTTCACCGTCTTGTGATCTGGGGATAGACCCATTGGCTCAGCAAACCCCACTGGTTCTCCAATAGCTGCTGCCATTGCTCTAAATGCATCTGGAGTTAGAAACTGATTGGGAATTCTACACATAAAACTATGAATAGTTCATAGTCTAAATTGATTGCAGCCCCAAATTGAAAACCAAGAGGTATCTCAATCAAAACTACCAAGTAGCCATCCAGAATCCAGGGACCATCATCCTTAATTCTCATAACATCTATCTCAGACCCAAATTTCTACATATGCACATTTAGCCTAGCTCCAAATTTCTTGACATGAACCTCTTTGAACATAGGCCAAAAGTCTTTCATCAGGATCAAACCCCTTAGCTTCGGTCAATATACTTCGGCGAAAAGGGGGCAAAATTCTCCGGAATAGCTTCCGAACTCTGCTTGTAGAGATCGTATAAGGACAACAGATTCTTCCAAGTAAACAAAAAGAGTAATTTTCTTTTTCCTTTTCAAGAACCATGTGTTTATCTAGATGAACCACTTGTTCTAGAGCACTTTCTATATTAAGGTTGTTCGTCATATTATTAACAAGGTTGGTCACAGTCTCAGAAGAAATTTCAGGGATATTTGAAAAAGCAGTAGTGGAATTAGCCATAAGCAAAGGTTTTCCAATATGAATTTGATGTCTAAATTTTGAGTTTTTATATTTGAAAAATTTCCTCCCCCATACTACTAGGTATCCTACTGAAGTTAGTAAAACCCATTGACATAATATCAGGATTAGGTGAGATTGAATGATCAAACATAAAACAGAATCGGTAAGGAGAGGCATGGATGAAATCTAAAAAATCTAGGAAAACTAAAAAATGGGGAAGAAGATTTAGAAAAGATGCCCAGGAAAAAACGAATCTAGTTAGGAAAATAACCAGTTATGAAAAGAGACAGGGCATCAAAGAGAGAAAAAGATCCCAAAGAAGAGACATAACCAGAGAACAGAGAATTAGAATTGAAAGAGGAGATAACCCAACAAACTGTTAAATGAAACATCAAATCGAAACCTGCTAAACAAAGCCAACAACTCTGCAAATCCAATAAGATAGAATTAAAATAAGAAAAATCAAATTTTAAATCACTTACCCGATAAGATGATTGATTCTGCACTTCAACAAACCAAAAGGAAACACCCCGAATATATAAAACCAACACTCAACCGATAAAAATCTCTCACGAAACCTATAAAAATGGATCTCTCAGACAAACTTAGCTAGAAAAGAACAATTTTGACTTACTCAACGACCTAACTCAGGGAAAAACACTATTTGAGACACTCTCTCTCCGTGAATCTTCCATCCGGTCATATATATATATATATAATATGGTATATTAATTAAATATCTCTAGATTTGCATCCCTTCAAAAATATCCCTACTACATTATAAATATACCCCAGGATATATTAATTAAATACCTCTAGATTTGTATCTCTTCAAAAATATCTCTATCACATTATAAATATACTCCTCACCTTCTAGAATCCTATCCACTAAAAAATAGATTACCTTAGTACCCTTTTTTGTATAACTTTTCTCTTAATCTATCACACATAACATCTTCTATCATTTCAAAAACAATAATTTTCTTTCTCCACCAGTCCACCACCACTTCCAACTCCACCACCGGCAATGTACCACCACCATCACCAACATTCCACCACCGCCACCACAACCATCTCACTACCACCACGGTCGCCACCACCACCACCGCTACGCCGCCGCCACCACCAGCCAAGTTGATAGCAAATTTGAAAATTCATAAATAAGTTAGGTCCACCTTATGGTGTCAACAACCAAAGTTGACATCATATCTGGTGTCAACAATGCAAGTTGATACAGAAATTAAAAATTCGGAAATAAATTAGATCCAAATCATGGTGTCAACAACCCAAGTTAACGCCAAAACTTGGTGTCAAGAACCCATGTTGATACTAAAATTAAAAATCCAGAAATAAGATAGGTCCAGATCATGGTGTCAACAACCCATGTTGACACCAAGATTTGTTGTCAGCAACCCAAGTTGACACCAAAATCTGGTGTCACCACCACCACCACCTCCACCGCCGCCACCACCACCAGCTCAAGCCAAGTTGATACCAAAATCTGGTGTCAACAACCAATGTTGATACTAAAATTGAAAACTCATAAATGAATTAGGTCCAGATTATGATGTCAACAAATAAAGTTGATACCAAAGTATGGTGTCAACAACCGAAGCTGACATCATGGTGTTAACAACCGAAGCTGACATCATAATCTATATTTAACATGCGAAATCAACACCATGTAGAGCTAATATTAGTGTTCTCGTGTCCCTGCAATCTAACATCATTTTAATACGCACGAATAAGTGAAATTGGCGTCAGTCGAACATGCATTATCTGATATGGAGTCAGTGGTGCTTCTATTGCACCACAAATACAGCGTACCACAAAGTTTTTTTTTCCCGTAACATTATTCTATTGAAACAGTGACAAAATACAAAAATACTACAGAACTTAACAAGTTGATCAACTGTTCGTGATGAAGAGATCGAAATACTTCAAAAAGGGAATATCACACGTTTATCTTGACCTTCACTCGTATGCTATAAGTTCATCAAATTACAATTACAAAAACTGTATTTAGAATCAAATCCGTCAAACCGTATTAAATAAGTGGAAAAATAAGAACTGAACAGAATAAATTCTATTCAAACATGATAAGAAGAAAACCACTGAACTCATTACAAGTAGTTCTACCTTTGTTTTCCAATTTTTCGCATATTAAATACAAATATAAACATAGTAATGATACGAATTCAGTACATTATTAGAGGTAAGCAATCTTTAAGTAAATGATATCAGTCTTTTAGAGGTAAACTCTTACATAGAACACAAACTCATTAGAGTGACTTCATATCATACATATTCACTCAATTTTTTAATCTCAAGCTCAACAAACTTGTTAATTCAAAAAGCTCTAACCTAAACTTAATTTGAATTGTATATCAATATAAACAAAATAAAACTTGAGGAATTAGGTTTCTACATTTGACACAAATGCCAGGAATTAAAATTCTTATCCACCAAAATCAATTTAGGACAAAAACCCCCAATTAGTAACTCAATAGAAAAACAATACTACTAAAAAAAATTAACAGAATAACTAATACAAATTACCTGCAAAGGTTCTAATAGCAAAATCAAAAATATTAGATTTTTCAACACCAGAATCACCAATCAACACTAGGGGTGTATATATCCAATCATATCCGTCATTTCTACCTTACCCGTTATGATTTTATCCATATCCATATCCTGCCCACGGTTTGAAGGGTAAGATGATGAGTAAAGTTTTATTATCCACCATTAAATAAGTAGAATGACAGGTGAAGCTCAAAATTACCCTACCCTGCCCGCCTACCCGTCTAATTCTATAATGACTTATTATAGCCGTTGATCCTTCCCTTATCCATCATCCAAGTCGTTGAAATTTTATAAGAAAAACATAAAAGTAGAGTTACACAGGAACCGAACCCAATACAACCACGGTTTGTTTAACCGAACCCGACCGTTATGGCTTAATATACGGTTTTCAAATTAAATAACCGTTCATGATGGTTCGGTTCATGGCCATTGATTAATCTTCATCCTAGCCCTCCATCTGTAATCATCAATACCCTAAAACTAGATGAATCATCTTAATATCCTCCTTCTATAAACATCAATACCACTACCAGTCTATACTAAGAATCGAGTGTAAAAGAAACAGAGAGTGTTAATGGTTAAGAGTAAGTTAATGGTAAGGATCGAGTGAAAAGTTAGGATTTTTTGATTTTTTTCGTTGGTTAGATCGAATTAATCAAAGTAAAAGAGTATTCTAAGAATTCTGTGGTTAAATAACATCATATAGCTCAAATATTATCAGTTGAAGGAAGACATAAATTAAAGCTACCGGTCGTGATAAAACGTAAGTACATCAAACTCAAGCCGTATTTACTTTAATTTCCCTTTGGGAAAGTGAGAAAAACTAGATCCCAGTGAGGTATAAAACCGAAGGTAATGCGTTGGATTTGGGATTCATAATAGTATATAAATCTAGAACCATCACTGGCAAAAGTCTTGGGCGCGCGATCGGTTTCAGTTTATAATCAGTTGATAATTCGGATGACGTCCACCACATCCTTATTTTTTAGTTGTGATGATAATAATGATGGAAAGAAGATATATGAAGTACATAAGATGATTAGTGATAGTACAACATAAGCTGTCATTGTTCATGGATGGGGTTTAGTGTTTAAACGACAAGAATGATTAAATCCATAGCCACGGGCATATAAATCAATCATGTAATAGAAGGAAACAATGGTAATCTGATAAAATTAGAAACCTTATAATTTGATAAGTACAAAGTGATCGAGTCTGTGGGTGGGGGGTTTCATGGATTGCTGATGGTACATGCTTTTTCTTAGTAAGAAAAAAAGTTGATTGTACCCGCTACCCACCCTACCCAATCCATTATTTGATGGGTCGAGTAGTATCCTACCCGCTATAACGGTGAGTAGGATGGCGGGTAAAATTTTATTATCCACTATTTTACGGGTAGGGTGGTGAAATACATCATATCCTACCCATCCTACCCATTGTACACCCCTAATCAATACGATCTTGAATAAATAATAAAAAATTATCAGAAAACGAACCCAAAAAATCGAATTTCTCGATCTCTCTGAATCTGATCTGGTAATGAAAATAGAAAACAAAATGAAGAAGAAGATAAACAATGATCTGCTTCTGAAGTGGTTGCGGAAGTAGAGGTGGTGCTGGATTGGTAGTGGCGATGATGAAGATGGTGGTGGTGGCTGACGTTGGAAGAGGAGGAGAGAGAGAACATTCGAAAGGAAACGATTGATTTTTATTTGGTGGAGAACAATATTAGATCTAATTTGTTACATAGGGACGGTAGATACGATGTTAATGATTAAATAAATTTCTTTCTAGAATATGAGGAAATAATTATTGATGGATAAGGGTATTTGTGAAGCCCATAAAAAGTAAGGGTATTTATTCAATTTCCACTATATAATAGGTGCCCAAGGACCGTTTTAGAAGGTAGGCGAGCTAGGTCATTGCTTAGATCCCCAAACTGTTGGGGGTTAAAAAAAGTTTTAATTAGTAGTAAATATATGACAATTAGCTTAGCAATTTTTTTTTATGACAATTATAAATATTATTAAATTGTTTTGTCGCAGTTGTTTATATTACAGAAAATTGTGACAACTATAATTTTTACTAAATGTTTCGTTAACAACTTTAAGTGCCACTAAATTTTAATTTTAAAAATTAATAGCCAATTTTGAGGGTACTGTATGCTGAATTACGTGTTTAGAACTCAAAATCTAACCAAAAAAATTGAAATTTTTTGGGCGGCCCTCGGCTGCCTAGCCGGATTTAAATTATCGCTTTTATAAAAATTAAAGAATCCTTCATAAACTAAAATTTTGGTTCACTTTCCAACTTGGTAACATATAAAAAAGCTTCATACTTTGAGTTTGCTATTACAACCCAAAAATATAAGATCACCATGAATGCCACCAGCCAACATGATATAGATAGATAAATATACGAAGTTAGAAAAAAAATTATAGTCCAAACGTAGACCAAGATTTTGTTTCTAGGAAAAAAATTCCAGATGGAATCCACATGTTCACACAAAAGAACACCCCCCTTAAATCCTAGGGTGGTGGGAGGCGCCACATCAGCACCTACGGATGGACTATCAAATTTGGTCTACCTCTAGTGGCTTCTGTTTTTCATAAATATATAATTCGTGACTTATACATGACTTCAATTTTTAGCTTGGACGGATCCCAACAAATTTGAGGGAAATTATCAACTAAGCCGGTTAAGGCCAAGTCCTATGCACCCATATCAAATGGGTTAGTTTGTCCAGCCAGGTGGCTGGACAAACAGGGTGCGCCACTATGGAAAAAACTCTGGGCGATGGGTTTCGTAAGAAATAAAATCAATAAAACTTCTGCAAAAAAAACTTCTGCCACAATGAGTTTCGTAAGAAATAAAAGAAACAGAAAAGGTCAACCAACATGGGGCTCAAATAGTGGACTGAACTGGAATCAGAATTAGGGCTGCACATGAACCAACCGGAACCGAGGGACCGGAGCGGAAACGAGAGAACCAGGATAGAACCGGATTGAAACCGAGGAGTTCGGGACAGGTACAATGATAAAAATAGAAAACCGACTATACCCAGGTACCATGTATTGGTTCTACCTAAGAACCGAGTCGTACCGAACCGAATGTACCAGTTGTAAGCTTCTTCATTTCTAATGCAAATCCAATCAAATGCAACTTTGTCCCTTTGGAATAAGCTTCTTCATTTCTACTGAAATCCAATCAAATGCAACTTTGTCTTCAACTGTTTGAAGAAATTCCTTACATAGATGTAGTCTCGTTCAATACAATTATTTCAGCCTCCTTTCATAGTAATAGTGGTAGCCTTGGAAAAGGTATAGAGTTATTCTCAAAGATGAAAAGAGAGGATCTTGACCCAAATCATATTACATTATCTGCACTAATCAGTGCTTGTGCTGGTTCTTCAGCTAGTATGAAGTTTGCTCAGATATTTCATGGTCAAGCAATTCGATATGGGTTCTTTTCTGATCGCTTTGTTGGAAGCTCTTTAGTTGATAACTACGGAAAGCAAATGAAATAAAAGGACGTTGTACATGCATTTGATGACATAGTGGAGTTAGATTTGGTTTCTTGTAATATAATGATCGATTGTTTTGCACGTAATGGACGTAAGAAAAAGAAGTAGAAATATTTTTGAGGTTACGAAGCGAGGGTGTCGAATTTGATAACTTCACTTTGGAAAGCATATTAAAAACGTGTTCAGATTCAAGAGATTTGAAAAAAGGAATGGAGATCCATGGGTGTGTTATTAAAGCCGGCTTGGCTTCTGAAATACCCACCAGTAATGCACTTGTCACAATGTATTCCAAATGCGAAGAAGAATCAATTTCTGCTAGAAAAATATTTGAGAGGACTCAATCACCTAATATCATCTCTTGGAATGCAATTATTGCTTGGTTTATGCAAAATGGGCAGAATAGTTAAGCAATTAGTTCTATGAAAGAATGCTAAAATTTGGGATGAAGGAAAATCAATTCACCTTTACTAGTATTCTTCCCGCTTACAGTAGTTTAACAAGGTTGGAGCAAGGGATGCAAGTTCATGGCATGATAATTAAGTCAGGATTCTTGTCAGATACATTGGTGGGCAATGCTCTTATTGATATGTATTTCAAGTGTGGAGGCTTGATAGAAGCAAAAATGATATTCGAAACAATGGAAAAACGCGATGTTATTTCTTGGACAATGATGATTACAGGATTTGGTCAGCATGGAAAAGGAAAAAAAAAAAGAACTTTGAACAGGTACAGGACCGGAACCGAACCGAACAGACGGGTACGGTTACAGAACCGAACCGAGTAATACAGGGTACAAGTACAAGTACATAGATAGAAAACCGACCATGGGGAGGTACAGGTACTCGGCTCTGCCAATAACCGAGCCGAACCGACCTTTGTGCATCCCTAATCAGGATAGAGATGAGGGGTTCCAACAGGTTAGACAGCTTACGGGCACTGGTGTAGTGGAAGGTCATATATCAAGTCATCAAGAGAGAATTCGGTATACCAAGCTAAGAGGTGGGTTAACTGAATTTAGTACCATGTATGGGTGCCTTCCTGAGGCAGTTCAACAAAGAGTCTGCAGATATATGTGGTATCGTTTATATTTGTTAAACCCTAAGAACCATAAGAATATTATTGTTCAAGTAATATTAGAACGTTGGTGCAAGACTACAAATACGTTCTATTTTAAGGATTCTGAATGCGATAAGTTTGTTTGTTCTCTAATTAATATCACTGTATTTTTATTTATGGTTTTATATGTGCAAACTTTAGATTATGCACACTTTAGGATTTAGAGCCGAAAATTGATAGACACAATTTTGTGTCTTATTTAATATTAAATTTATATTACGATTACTCAGTTTTTGTATTATTAATGTCATTTCATTGTGTTTGTAGGTAATTTTAGAAGAATAAACTTGTGTGAAGAAATTGGACTAAAAAGTGTTAAAGGAACCCTCTTATTGGATAAAGGCACCTCTCCAAATTGATAAAGGCACCCATTCCTAGGATAAAGGCAACCACTCAATTCAAAAATAGGATTTTGGAGGGAGTTGTTCTATCTCGATCTGTGAAGAAGTTTTCAACGTGATTTTGGGAGATTTTATGGTTTTAAGACAAGATATTATCTTGTCGTGTTAATAAGAGTTTGAAAAGATTGGGAACTTCAAAAATATCTAAGCAGAATCTCGTGAACATTGTTTCTTGCGTTAAAAAAAGGAAAATAAGTTAAACTCGAGTTTATCTGATTTTCTAAGGGAGATTTTATCTCCTTAAACTTTCATTACTGAGTTTCTGGAAATGATAACAATATCACTGAGGGTTCAAGTCGAGAAAGAAAATCATGTTTGAATGAAAAGATTTTTGAAGTTAAGAGATCTGTAGTTGGGTTGGTGTTGTACTATAAATATAGAGTCGATTGAAGAGTTTGGGGGAGGCTGGCTTCTGCCAGATTGAGAAAAAAAAAAGAATCAAAAAAAATCTTGCTGCTACTGCTCGTGAAGAAGAAGGAGAAAAAGAAACCGTTAAGGTTGAAGAAACTGTGGCTAAAGAAGGAAATTGTTGTTAAAAACCGTGATCTATACTCTTGTATTTAACGGTTTTAGCAAGAGTTTCTGGAATAGTACCAGCGACATTTTGTGTTTAACGACATAAAGAGTGTGTTCTTTTCCAACTGCACCCACTGTCAGTCGTTTATTCGATATGTAATCCTATTGATTCAGCGACTAAATTAGTCCGTCCTTTTTGTAATTTACTTATTAAATCATGAATAAAAATGGTTTCTTATTCCATTATTTTTGCCATGAGTAGCTAGATTCCTCCCCTAGGATTACAAAGCGAGTCCAACTATGTTTGCTAGCATGATGTAACTATTTTTCTCTAATAATTCTCTTGGTCCTATTTTCTCGTGTAATCACGATAATAATTTCTTCATGTGTCCTAATATTTTATTAATTGTTTTATATTTTCATTTCAGAGATAAACATATTATAGTGGAGAAAATTATTATTCCTTTGAGAAAAACAATTGAATTAAAACGATTTATTTTCCAAGACATAATTATTGTGTCTGAAATCGTCTAGTGTATTATTTTGAGAATTTTATAGAAATTTGTTACAATCATCTAGTAAGCATAGTTGTGATGAAATCTTGAGTCCTAGGTTTTATTTCATTTATAAATCAATTTTAGTATTTTAAGTATTTTTAAATTTAGAATATAATTACCAAATCAATTTTGTCATTAGCACAATAATTAATTAAAAACTAGATATTGTAAATTCTGAAATCCCTATGAAATGAACTCTGCTTGCATACTGTCTCATCGACAGCCGTTCACTTGCGGTACACAATTAAATTCCCATCAAAAATTAATTTCAAAATGTTGTTTGTAAGAGTTACGCCATTAGATATTTATATGTTTCATATGACCAACGGAAGTAGCAAGAAAAAAATAGATGGAAACAACGTCTTGTATTGTACATTGAGGATGACTAAGGAAATGATATGCACAAAGATATCCACGCTGGTGGAATCAGAGTCTCTAGGTTGAAATCTTTTTTAAAACGTTATGCAGAGAAAGTGGAAGAGGATCTGAAAAACAGAAAGTTGAGCACTATTTTGAGCTCGAAAGCGTGTTTCTGTTATGGGTGATAGGACAATGTCTTTTTCCAAATTCTAGCTCAGTGACACTTGTTAGTTTTATCGAAGCGCTTGAGGACTTAGAGTTATCTCTAGGGTATGACTGGGGTCTGCACAGTTATCTTCAATCTACATTGACCTCGGGAATTGCGCTGGTGCCAAATCAAGTTTGAATTGTTTTTGGGGAACCTTGGAGGTAAATAGCTAATTAGTTTATAATTTTCTTATAAAATTACAAATGTTATATTTACTAACTAATTAAATTTCTCAATGTTTTCACATTATTGGTGGTATACTTACTTCCGTGTTAGTGAACCTGCTCTTCAACAACAAGTCATTGTTTTTCCAATTATAGAGAAAATACCGGTCTGAAAATTGGTTCCTACTTCATCCAAATGATGGTCAACACTCTGAGCTGGTTAACAAGATTAAACAAACAATCATAACAAGGCAAAACTTTATTCTTATACCGTATTTGATCATCCACAGTACCACACTGCATCTGTTCAAAGGATGCTAGAGGTTAGTTTACGATCGCTGTTGTACAATGATGAATTTAGGAAAGGTGTTTGGTACTTTGAGGAAAGACTCCTTCTACATCTTTGGGGGAGAACAACAAAAGCTATCAACCCACTTCCAAGCGGGGAGATTCCTTAGCGGATTACCGTTTGTTGTTGCGAAATACTCAATAATGGACTCATGCTAATGACTTGGTCGAGGACCCTGCTGACGATCATTATTATATCAGTTGGTTCGACAAGAATAGCAAGCCTAACATTTCTTTGGAGCCACGACATGTGGGAGTTATGGATGTGCCAGCTCTAGGTAGATTGCACTTGATTTCTTGTTTCTTCCATCCCAACCTCCACCAGCTTCTTCGTCATCCACCTTTGTTTATCCCAGTGGCCAGGGAGGTTTATCTTCTTCGTCAGCTATGCCATCGTTTGACTGGGAGGTGTTGATTATCAATCTACAATGGGAACGTATAAGTGTTCTAGTGATTTCTCAAGCTATGGATCAGACATATCCATATTAGTGGTACAAATGACAAAAGATGCGGGAAAGGTTGAACGATTATGATTGGAGATCACATCAAATGGAGAGACATTACATGGGGCTCTTGGAACAAATGGAAAACACATTGAGTCTTGATATTCCAGATGGATCCAGTCCAGTTCAAGCAAGTCATCAGAGTCAACGAAGTCGAGCAAGTAATAGAAGAAGAGTCAGTCTTAGAAGCAGTCAAAGAAGTGTTGCCACACCAGAGGAGAATGTGCAAGAAACTTATATGACACCTGAATCCGGAAGAATGGATTTGACGAATCCAGGGGGTAATCAATTATTTGCGAATCTTTATACCCCGATTCCAAGAGTAGGAGGATTCACAGGGTATACCCTGGTTCAAGAAGTTGGGGCATCCACTTCTCAGCTTCCTTCAGTTCCTTACCCTGGTTATGGTGATGAAACTCAACCTCCTGACACTACTCAACCTTCTATAACAGCCATGTTAGCATAAGGAAACTACCCCAGAGATGAAAGCTAGGTCTTTGGTCAACCAGGACATCAACCAGGAAATAATATGTAATTTTAATTTTATGTTTTAATGAATCAAAAATATGTAATTTTGATTTATGTATTGAATCAAAAACTAGTCTGTTTTAATTTAATTATTAATGAATTGAGTTAATTTGACTGAACAATTTGATTGAAAGTTTAATTAATAATTTGATTCAATTCGCTTAAACACTAATCTCAATTATATAAATCTTTATTACATTAATTTACTACTATATTACGCTTTTTTACAAAATATAAACTAGGGCAGTAAAACTTAAACACTTCAGTAAAAATCTCTGATAATTTTGGGACTCATGTTTATCTTCATTTGACGTATCTTCCATTCAATGCGCTCCTGAGAAGATTTTCCCTTATTTTTGTGAGAAGTATTACTAACTTTCAAATTTTATTTACCCTCATTTTTCTTGCCTTGAACTTTTTTTTTCTTTTCGGTGCGACTTGGTTAACATCTAAAACCTGAAGACCTCTTTTTGCATTCTCTATTTTTTTATAACCTTGACATATCTTACTAATTGCGGCTTCAAGAATGACTCCAGAAAAATCTAGATGCGTTACCAAATCAAGATTTGTATTTATGTCATTTGGTAAAGTAGAAAAAAAGAGAAGAAAATAGAAAAATTTTGGTGTAAAAATTTGCTTTGAAAATGATGAATTTATAGGCGGGAAAGAGTTAGCCGTTGACGACATAGTCTTCGCCGAACGATAAACACTTGGCCGCCAACGATAAAGACTAAGTCGCTCGACTAAGACTATATCGCCCAGTGCAAATCCTCAAATCAGAGTATCTGAGAGATCATTTTGATCATTTAAGAGGTGCATAATTGCTTATTTTGATCATATTTGATCATTTAAAAGGTGCATCGGAACAGACCTAACAATTATTTTAGACGCAAAAACTATTTGTCCAAAGGTAAGTGCAAGTCCAGCTGTATGGATGTTACAAAGCCTATAATTAAAGGGTAATCCCTGTATATATCGGAGATTTGTGAAGATTTCTCGTTATAGAAGTCTATAGACTACATACACATTTCCCTTTCGAAAGCGCTCCTTGCTTTAAAAAACAAAATTAGCATCAAATTTCTCCATAATTAATGGGTTCAAAATTTCCTTCAAAATTAGCCCCCAAAGGCATTCTCAGGTACATGAATGGTAATTTGTCGATAGAACATCCAAAGGAAGTTTCTTATTAGTTAATTTCTTTTAAATCTTTGTCATAAAAGTTGTCATAAGAACATTGAATATGTTAATATCTTATAAAGGGCCGGCCTTGAGCCAAAAGGCATCAAATAAAAAGAGGCATCAAAACAATCGTTTATAGTGAGGGCTTTCCTAGTTACATTTATCTTCAATGTAGTTTTTTTTGTAGTTTATAGCAAAAAAAAACGAGCTGACATTTTGAAAGTTTAAGAGCCAAAAAATGACTAGGTTTAATGGATCCCATGTAAAGTTCAATTCCACTAACTACCCTATATGTGTTGATTATTACAGTGATGCTACACTGAATATTTATTCAAATATGTTGGGTACAATGGTAAAATGTTTACCAATAAATCAGAAAAAAATAAGCATCCGTAATTTCTCTTTTCCCTCTCTTTTTTTTTTTTTTTTTTTGTTAATCAAGCAGAAGACTGTTTTCTTTTTCAATGTGCTTATATCTAGAGGTTTAAAACGGGCCGACACTGTTCAGCATAACACATGAAGAGACCTCTCTAGCATGCTATGTACCATGTTGTGATGTATTAACGATTTAAACTTATTGTGCCGTCCCGTGCTTTTTTAGACAAAAGCTCAGGCCAACACAACCCACAGGCACATCACATAAACTAACATGTTGTGCCATGTTGTGCCGTGTCCGCATAACTAACTTAAATAATTTGCAAGTATGTTTAGTAAACTAAAATAAGATGGTATCGAAAGACAACAAAAATATAGAAAACTTGTATAGTGAAACAAAATAAGCAAATGCCAGCCTGATTGGTGAACCAGTTTAGCTTACAAGTAGAAAAAAATTAATATTGATCACAAAACAGAAAAATAGTAACAAGATAGGTTTGCAGACAGAGAAGAAAGCTCTTACCAAGCGGCTGATGTTTGGTTTTTCTTTTACTTGATATGGTTTATGATTCATGTTATAAGTTTCTATTTATATATGTGAGAACAAATAAAAAATGGTAATAGATTTAGGGTTTGTAATTGGGTCGGTCAAAGTTGAAGTAACAAACAGTCGCCAAAACATACTAAAATAGAGAACGGTAATATATTTAGGTTATTTCGTAAATAAGATTGTTAAGAAGACCACATATAACACCATAAATCTACATAAGATATCACATGTAACACCAGAAACATCAAAATATAGGGACTACTTGAAGAGATAAATCTAACTGTTAGGAAGTTTAGTTGAAATGTTTGGTCAAATACTTTTATTAAAGTTTAGGGATCCTATCTGAAAAAAATATATATTTAGGGATCCTACTCAACTAGATTCGGTCTTTTTGATATACCGTGTATGTGTGACGTGCCTTAACGTGCTTCTTGCGTGCCATGTTATGTTGTATCACGTGTTTGTCTGTACCGCATGATGTGTTGTACCACTGCACCGATTAATCAAGCTCAACATAACACACGAAGTTACCATATTGTATCATGTTATGCTCATGTCGACACAACCCACTTTACACCTCTATTTATATCAAACTAATAACTTCTCACCCATCACATGTATTGACTTAGTCAAAAGGCTAGAAATCAAAGAGATGGGGCAATAATTTTGAAGCTTGCTTCCGGCGTCATCAACCTCAGGGCCGGCCCTGTCTTTTAAAACTTTTTGATTGTTCACACATAAAAATACAAACAGGGGAAGGTAGAGAATTTGAAATTATTGAAAACAGTTCACAGTTGCGTACTTGTGCAGGAAAATATGTTTGGGTAAAGGAAAAACTCATCTAAGATAACGAATAACTTCTTAATCACGTGGACCATCGAGCAAGGTAATTATAAAGATCGTACAAACCCAGAAATCGTGGTGGTTTATGATGAACATGGGGCTTTTGTGCTTAATAGATTATCAACATTATCATATATATAATTTTAGAAAAAAAAAATTTGACTATGGTTAAAAACTAAATCAAGCTTAAATTTTAGAGTTTCTGGTCCGCAAGAGAATATATAAACCAAGAAATCTTTAATTTTTTTACATCACCTGTTTTTGGTATTCTAAGTGGTGCTTAATAATTATATGTCTTTTAATCCATATTTACCTCTTTACTTCCGTCATTCAACCCTAATCAAAAGAATTCACTCTCCTACTACCAACATTTTACCCTAATCTACGAACTCCGTTAAATGGTTTACCACAATGGTGGAAGGAAACGTACTGTAACTGTTAATCCTACGCCATCTACGTCAAGAGACCAAGCACGTTATGATCGGTGCTTATGTATTAATATACCAAGCAGAAAAATAAATCCATGGCAGCAGCAAATGTCTACCAATCAAGGTATTATGTTTATATCAGAAGACAATCTGAAAATACTATCAGTATCACTGACCATTTAATATACAATAAGATCTACTTTATATTTTCTTCTGTGAAAGAAGATTGATCTAACAGAACAAAAACAAAACCAGCACATTATAAAGAGTGAATTGCTTTTGGTTTTGGCATCCACACACCATCGCAGAGTAGCATACACTTACTTTACAAAACCTGATCATTCATCGCGATTTAATGTCATCTTACTGGATTGCTTTTTTGTGCATATGTGTATCCCATATTCTTAACGGGTAGAAAGCACAAATACGTGCTACTAATACCTTTTAAAGAATAAAGCTAGACAAAGACTTCTTTGCAGTTTGTGAAAAGTCCTCCAATTGCATAAGTGTTTGTTGTATTGCTACTAATTTGTCTTACCCTGCCCACTTCTACAACTGCAAAGAAGTAAACAAGACCAACATAAGTACTAAAACCAAAAAAACAAAGACATTAAAATGGGCTACCAAATATGTGCTACTAATTCCAACTGCACATCTGCAATTGATTACCCAATATTCATTAGGGCCAATTATTGTTTTAGTACTTATGTTGGTTTTCTATTGTGGTGCATATATATTCTAATGTTAACTCAGGGATATCATGCTTTAATCCTTAGTTAAGTTATCAGTGGAGACTTCTTTTTTGTGCATATGTGTAGATTCCACAATAGAGTAGTTTGAAAGACAACTTTAGGCCTGAACCTATTCAGAACCCAATACATATGTTAATTTCTTCTGCAAGAAAATATATAAAAGAGGAATTTCAACATATAAAACTAATAAAAGAAAATTGATTTTGAGTTTAACCACAGCCAAATCACAAACTGATGATGATTTTTTACTTATAAACAGCAATCTTGGCTATAAGGGCCGAGATAAGTAGACAAGCATTTACTAGAGAAAACAGAAGGTTACGCATGGAGCAACTGCTTGCTAAAAGAGCTGCACAGAGGCGTATGTTGATGGACGATGACATACCATTGAAAACAGATTCTGATTGTAATGGAGAATCCAGTTCCGATGATAGTTTAGACGAAGATAAACAAGCAGAGACTATGGAAGTTGAGCGTTCTATTAGTAAATGTCACTCCAGTTATCATTTTAATTTTCATTCATTTTATTCCACCAACAGTCGTTTTAACTCAATCAGTTTACCTCTACCACAAACGACCGAGTTAGGAATAAAGAAATTCGATTTTGGTGCACCATCCCATACATGCAAAATAGGCAAGGACCATATACAGAATCCAGCATGTACAATCATGTAATCTTATTGGGTATCTGGACTGGGTTATTCAGAGTCCAAATGCATGATTCTAAAATTTGACTAAGCCTGTGTTGACTAACAAGCAACCGTGCTCTAGCTCAACCTTAAAGTTAGGCAAATAATTGAATTGGATTCCCGCGTCATGCATAGCATTCTTCACCATCTTATTACTTAGACTACAAAGTACAAACTTAAGAATGTAGTCATTTAAGTGAGTAATGGTACCACAGGATCAAAGTCTAAGCATTCATGATAAATAGTCTCACCTGGCCAACAATATCAACTGTACTCCATGGAGAACGTACAACGCAATTGAGAATTCTTGGACCTTTTGCACTATTGCCTCCGATGAACCACTTTAGGAAGGGTAATAGAACTCCTGCCAAATCTAGGATGGAAGTGAATGTATTCTCTAATATCAGAGCTGCAACCTGCAGTGAAAGGACAGGAGAAAATAGTGAATTTTAGAGCAGAAAAATACCACAGAGGTATTTGCATGCTTTAACTCTGCATTTAATGACAAGTAAACTAGCAAGTAACAAAGTACAGATTTTGGCTACTTCTGGTTAACTCCTTATCATATAATAGCAAGAAAGCTTAGAGATACATTATTAATCTGTTTTAATTTTCAGTCTAGCACCAAAATGAAACATTCAAAAAATTTCATTTTTAATTTTCTGGAAGAGTTAAAATCACATATTATCGACCACAAATGATGATCACAATGAACTTTACATAAGCATTTACTGTATATATACGACGATCTATTAGCAAAATTCACCAAAAACTTATGTGCTAAAACAGTAACACTCGACCTTTCTTAAAAACTGAAGAAAGTTCAAAATAGTGACTGTATCAAGATATGGAGCCATTTAATCATTCCTGTCATTACTAGCTATACCTAAAATTTTGTATAAGTAACAGATGACAAAAGCAAACCCTTGACTTTCTTTTTATATAAACCCTTATGATTGTTATATCTGAATGTTACTCTGAAGCTAAGATGAACTGTTTCATTTCCTAAATTTTAGTTAATCTGTTTTACAGGTGGTTACAATATCTAAGTAACACGAAATAAGTCTATTCTTACATCATAATAAGATATCCAGGCCATAATTTTTATGATCATTTCTTCTCATGTGATACAAGGTTCAGTTTAACACAGTAGTAACGACAATTCAAGTAGCACATATTTGCATTGTTCATTGTGAATACCAAAAATCTACTCCAACACGTGGCAGCAACGACAGTCGCCCAGCCCCAAAAATCTCAACTGCATGAAGTACATATAATAGGAAGTTGGCGTACCGTACCATGGGCGTTCGAACACTATAGCTCAATACAAATGATGATTTCCATAGACAAAATGATGGTCCGTAGTCCAAAGGAATGTGTTTCATTAAGTCTGCACACCTCATTTCAGAAGAATACAACCTTGCGGACTCCACCAAGCCAGCAAAACTTCATTTGCAAAACATACAGCATCATTTCTTGACCGCAGCACAATAGCATTACCCAACAAGTGATCATGCCCACACAAGGATCAACTCACTTCAAATCTTTCCCACTCAAATTCCTCCCGCTCAAACCACTTAAGCTCAAACCAATCCCGCACTGTTTTGACAGCCCATACCAGTTCAAAAAATGTCAGCCGAACCTTTGATGCTGGGGAACAAAACCAATAGCATGAAGGGCCAAGAAGTAAAGAGGATTAGGTTTGGAAGTCGAACCCTTGATACTCATTCATCCAAGCCACCTTCATGACCATTATCCGCATTCTTAACCTAAGAGATTAGTCCAACAGTAAGATAGAGGAGGCCAATTGTAAGGATCATGAGCCGGGGATATACCACCTTAAACCCGAGGAAAGGAAGAAAGAGAGTGACATGGTATGGTATTGTCATTGGTTAAGAACAGATTATATTAGCGAACATTGGCCTTTCAGAAAGATGTTCCAGTCGTAGTCGTGCCAATAGGAAGTATGATTCCAGTATTGATTCCCATTAATTTAATATGTAATTATTTTAGGCATTTAGTTAGGAAGAATAGGCAAAATGTTAATGAATCACTGAATAACTCCTCCTTTCATTCAGTTCATTGTAAAGGAGTCACGCAGAAGGACGCTTTTAGCTTCTCTATTCGATTCATAAAAGGAACTTTGCCCCGCTTCGATCTGTCTGCTGCCCCGCTTATAACCCGATGTCGTGGGTTCAAATCCTACAGAGCGTGTTGAAAAGAATGACTTAAAAGAAAGAGAATCATAAGAGCTGTCGTCCGTTGTTCCTCAGTAGCTCAGTGGTAGAGCGGTCGGCTGTTAACTGATTGGTCGTGGGTTCAATTCCTACTTGAGGAGAGTTCAATTTAGGGAGAGTGGCCGAGCGGTCAAAAGCGACAGACTGTAAATCTGTTGGAGTTTTTCCTACGATTGCCATTGTAGCACGTGTGTGGCCCAGCCCATAAGGGCCATGCGGACTTGACGTCATCCCCACCTTCCTCCAGTATATCACTGGCAGTCCCTAGTGAGAGCGGCATGCACTTGAAATCTCTCTTCTGATTCAAAATCGCGGTGTAACGTGTACCCCCCCCTGTTTCGGTCATGGAATAGATGAAAGAAAGAAAAAAATGGATTTTGGTTCAAGAATGAAATCTTATTGGAACTGTCCATATCCGGTTCATCCTTCGGAACCATATCACATCCCGGATCTGATGAAATAGGATGAATTGAGACGGTATTTTGTAGTTCATTCTCTTTCCCTGTTTTGTGCAGAAAAATGGAAGATTTTCATTTTTTGTGAAATCTGGTTTTTTTCTTGTAAATTTCTCAAATATACAAGCGGAAACTACAGCCAACAGGGTGGGAAGGAACTAACCAGCGCGTAGGCTATTCTCGAAGCGAAACTACTACTTATTCCCCTTTCGATCCTAGTGCTCTTCTGGTAGTGAGAACCGAACTCTCTTTCCTTCGCACCTTTCGCGATCCAGCCAAGAAGAAGATTACGGAATGAAGTTCAGGCATGCGAGTCCTCCAACTACCGCTTCAAAGCAGCGAGTGTAGCATCTCAACAGCAAAGCGGAAGCCCATACCAAGCTCAAGCCCAAGTTGGCAGCAGCCTAAGTTGGGAGCAGCCCAAGTTGGGAGCAGCGCTTTGCCCGCAACAGCCCAGCAACTATCTCAACATTTCATGTCCGCACCACATATAAAGTGGCCATTCTGAATAAGAATAGTTCCCGCTCAAGCCATTCAAATCAGATTTTTCCCTCACACCATTTGTGTCCGCAGCACAATGAGAGAATGAGATTCTCATTCTTCAGCCAAGAGGTCATAACCTTGACTCTATCCAGCCATCAAGCCCACCATACCATTACGCTCAATCAAGCCCGCAACATGAAAACTCATTTCACAACCATTCTTAACCGCAGCAAGTGAGGATTTGTATTGGCAGCACAAGAAAGTTTGCGTCCAGAGTCCAAGTATGTCAGCACCCATCTCATATAACACAAGTTCATTTTTAACCGCAACACCAAAGCAATCATTGCCCGCAGCAAAGCAACTCTCTTCCGCACAACAACCCAAGCCCGCATCGAAGCTTATTCTTGTCCGCACAGCAACCCAAACCCACAGCCAAAGCAACTCTTGTCCGCACAGCAACCCAAGCCCGCAAAAAAGATTCATTCTTGTTCACACTAATCAAGTAATGATGCCCGCACCCGTACCATCATTTGCCTGCACCAAAATTAGACCAAAACCATTTAAAGATACGATCAATATCGACACGTGGCGGATTTCATCAACACATGGCAAAATGTGATGTATCATTCTCGACACGTGGCGGACTTCATCGACATATGGCGAAATATGGTGAATCATCATCGACACGTGGCGGACTTTATTGACATGTGGCAAAGGAACATTTTTGGTAAATGTTATTTCTATTACCTTTAAATACAATTTTTGTGTGTGAGAGAAGGGGACTTTTAGCTAGTTCGTCTTCTGTAAGGGGGAGAATTGGGATCACTGTAACCTAAAAAATAAATAAGAACTTCCAACTTTGATTACCCGTGGATGTAGGTGAATCTCTGCCGAACCACGTTAACCCTCTGTTTGATTTCAATTTTGTTCTCTGTATCATCTCAACTTCATTTTTTGGTTTTGGTTGTGAGAATCATAAAAATGGTTATTTTTGGTTGTGGTGATCATGAAAACGACCACTACATTCATAGTGAGTTTTGGTTGACACTTAAATTACGAGTTCTTTTCACCCAAAATTAGAAACAGCAAAAGACCTTTTGCTGGAACAGGAAAGTGACAAAATTGAAAATAAAATGAAATGGAAATTGAAATTAACAAACCAAGCAAGTGATGAAATTGAATTTATTTTTTCATACCTGAAGCTGATGATGAAATTGAGTGAACTCGGGGAAGACCTGTTCCCCTCTATAACCTGTAAGGGCGATTCTAAAACTCTAATTTCTTCCCAAATTCTTCATTTTCTGTAATATTGTTTAGTTTTGTATGCAATTGTTGATTCAGAGGAAAAAGATCATCTTAATCAATGGAGGAGATCCAAAACCCCTTTCTCTGTGCTCACATGTTACATCACAAAAGCCTTACTTTCTTCTTCTTCCTCCGTAGATCAGAACGATTTTTCTTCTTCTTCATTTGTAGTTTTACTTAGTTGATGAATTCAAGGTCATTGTACAAGAGATTAAGGGTATGGAACAGAATCCATGGTTGATTGTTAGTTAGAAAAGGGAAATAAAATGGAAGAGAAATGATGGGTTTGGTCAAGGAAGAGAAATGAAGAGGAAACCATCTGTACGGGTTAGGCTTCTGAAATTTGGTGGTAAGGGTCCATTTTGGGTATTTCGGTAATTTTAAATTTTGGTGTATTTCTGTAATTTTGTTGGTAACAATCTTGCACGGGCTCAACACTAGTTATTAATTAGCATCAATAGTATCACCAAAAACGATGATGCAGCAAAAGTATCAAAGTCATCCACTGGGATAGTCCATCTAAAAGTAGAAAGTGGGTCTAATATGTTATAATTAGGAAACTTAAGCTAGTGACTGGTGTAGGCAATCGTATGATTCAACACTTGATTTGTCTGGTTTTAAGAGGGGTCTTGATCTTACATGCTCGACTGTGCCGGTAAATTGTTACTTTATCTTCGATGCAAGAATGAATTAGTACATACGGACCAGGCCTTCCGATAACTGATTACAAAGATGTGAAAATGCAAATATACTACACGTACCGTGTGACACACTAAAATGTGTTAAGGGTCCATTTGGCATAGTATATAGTTGGAGGCAGTGTAGTACGTACCGGCCGGTATGGGTGATATTTCGTCGATTTTATTGGTATCAGCTATCAACCGAAACGAAACGTATCGTACCGGTGGTACGGTATTCAGCCGAAAAAATCTGCCGATATGTACCAATACCGGTTTTATCCGATATTTCTAAAATTTTTTTTGTCCGTTAGATTAGAGAGAAATGGTGATCCAACGCTCCTGATTCGCTAGAGAAAAATAAAACCCATCATATGCTTTTCTCTCTTCGTTTCTCTTCTGCGCCTCCATCTCTTCATTTTTTTTCTTCATTTCTCTCTTCAATCTCTCTGAAGTTCAGGAACCACCAGGAGCTTGGGTTTTCTCTAATTGGCTTGAAACATCGAGAGATTAAAGAGGAGATGGTAAAAAAAAATGGATGAATGGTGATGATTCAGTTAAGAGAAATCAATGACGGTCTGATTGGTTTCGAGATATATAGCTTGAGAGAGAATATAACATATTTGTAGATGGGTTCGAGGGTTGTTGTCGCTGGCTATGAGAGGATAAGAGACAGAGAAGAGTGAACTATTGTGGTTAATGGGTTATGGTGATTGAGTTTTGAGAAGATCAGGGAACTAATACAATTGATTCAAGTTTTGTAGAGATGGGTTTTCGCTAATTGAGCGAGGAGATGTGTTGCAGGTGAAGAATTGATATTAACGATGATTATGGGTTTCTGATGAATTCCATCTTAGAAAAAAAGCTGAAGGGTTTGTGGTTGTACAGTCCAGTGAGAATTGGTTTTGTCTCAGCCGAGAAAAGACGGTTGCAGAAAAGGAGTTTGGAGGTGTTGTTGGGTTTGGTTGAATGATTGAATGATTGTTGGGTTATGTTGAATTGAATTAAATGTGCAGGGAAGGAGATGAGATAATGTTGGAATTACAACCAAGTTTGTGCCGGAAAAACCAACGTAACTGCAGTCAAAGTGTTTGATGAAATGCTCAAATGAGAATTGGTTGTGAGTCTTGTGACTAAAGAACTTTGGAAATTTTCTTTCTAAACTTTGTGAAAAAACATTTTTTATTACGTGTTAAAATATATCTATAGTCATAAAATGTGAGCTAGTATTTTTTTATAAAATTATAGGTATAAAATATATGGACCGATATTTTACCGATATTTAAAATTAAAATTTTCTCGATACAACGGCGTATCAGTGTATCGCTCTTGACCGGTACGAACCGAAATCCAATATGAACTACATTGGTTAGAGGTGAGAGTGCAGTCAAAAAGGGGTAATTGGGGACTACATTTGCAAGTTGAACGTTTGGCATGACAGAACAATTACTCAGGTAGTCGCATTACCTCTAATGGGCCACTTTCGACGTGGGCCTCTAGATATGAATGCTTTGTCAAATTACATGTTGACCAGATACGCCAGCATTTTAGGATAAGTTGGAAAAGTAAAGCTGAAGGAGTATTATTCTTAGTATAAACTATATTTTTCATGTTTTTCATATTTTTGTATTTTCCATGGATTAACATGTGTATTCAAAGGGAGATACATAAAGGATAAAAATTCTTGATTGATCAAAACTTCAAAGGGAGATGTATAAATTTTGTATGTTCGTATTGTACGTAAGTTAAGATCAATTTTTTAATATTCGTCCTGTTATTCTTATGATGGTTAAACATTCTTGGTTTTCTTAGGACATTCTAAATTCAGTGTACAAATGGAGATTTCCAGGATTTTAGAAATTTCAGTCTACCTTAATATTTCTAATGTATACATCAACATACTGAGGACTTAGGATTTTAAATTCTGTATACATCAACATACTGAGGACTTTTAGGATTTTAAATTCAACTTAGGGTGTATTTGGCACAGATGAAAAGTAGGATAATAATCCTGGTTATATTTGGGTCTATATAAATTATTTTGACCTTACCATTAAAGGTAAAATAGTGTTTATAAAAAAAATTAAAATCCTTTTATCTAACTATTTATGTTAATGACTAATATGTTTAATTAATATTAATTAATCGTGTTAGTTGTGAATCAGTTGTTTTATTTTTGAAATTAATTGTTGTTAATGAATAATCAAAACATAAAAAAAAGTGAGAAATTTTGATTTTTTTTTGTAAGAACATCAACCAAGAATCGGTGGATGTTCATGTCCTCATAAACTGATTCTAGGTTGATGTTCTTCATTGACAAAGAACATGAGGAATCGGCATATACGGGTGCTCATATCGACCGATTTTAAAAAATCACACTCTAGTTACGGTCGATATTGACATTCAAATCGACCGATTGATAAAAAAAAAACTCAAAAACGATAATTTTTTTTTATAAAATGTTGCCTAGAATCGGTGGATAAGGTTCCCCACATGGGCCGATTTTAAAAAATCTAAATTCAAAAGTTTTTCTGGATTTTTTTTGCCCAGAATCGGTGGATGTTCATGCACTTATCCACGATTCTAAACTTGACATTTGTTTGACCGTTTTGCTCATAATTCCTTCGTCCGATGTCAGAATGACCTCATTCTTTTTGTGTTGAACTCGTATTTTCATTCTCTACAAGATGGAGCTAATAATTTCTTGATTTGTGCAAGTTCCATTTGATGTCTTACTTCCATCCATCTTTGCATGTAGCACTACAAGACATCCAAGACATCCAAAAAATCTAGAAAAGCTTTTGAATCTGAGTTTTTAGAATCAGCGCACGTGGGGAACCTTATCCGCCGATTTTGGGAAAATTTTTATGAAAAAACTATCGTTTTTGAGTTTTGTTTTTTTATCAAACGGTCGATTTGAATGTCAATATCTACCAATTCTAGAGTGTAATTTTTTAAAATCGGTCGATATGAGCACCCGTATACACCGATTCCTCATGTTCTTCACCAATGAAGAAAATTAACCTAGAATCGGCTTTCGAGGGCATGAACATCCACCGATTTTTTGTCGATGTTCTTCATTGACGAAGAAAAGCAAGAACAATCGGCCATCATGTGAGTGCCTTATTACCCATTTGTTCTTGAACCAAAAAAATTCCTAAGATTTTTGAAAAAATTCAAATAAAAAATTGATTTGAAAAACAAAAAGATTCTAATTTTTGATTGTTTTGAGGGAAATAGAAATAGATTGGAAATTTTGAAGTATTAAGGATAAGGATATAAATATAATTTTAACTAGTGACAGTAATTTAGTAGTTTTACCCTTTTTAGACATCCCTTATCCCTCACCTAGCTGGGAGCAAAATTGGGTAGGGCCAAAATAATTCTTGTAGGCCTCTATATAGCCAGGATAATAATGTGTTTGAAGGTGAAATCCAAATTAGGGTGTGTTTTAAATATCCAACTTATGTCACTGATTATGAGACGAGTTTTCAGTAGTTTGGTTAGTTAGATAGTCGGGGATGATGGTTGGTGGAATGGTAACATTCGTATATACAAGTTGATACAAATCATGGTTATGGAGAAGAGGGAACATTTGACTTCTCCACAATAGATAGTGTGATTTATCCAACTCAATAAAATCTAGGCTTGTTATATTCTTGAAAAAGGGGAGAGTGGAAGAAGGTTGGTGGAGGTGGTAGCATCATAAGAAGTTGATTGAGGCATCGTATCTTTTTTTTTTGTTATACCATGTGAACATAAGCTTCCTTGATACCCAAACAGAGTTAAGGATATCTATCTATAATGGTTGCAATAGAGAAACAATAGGAGAAATATATTACAATAAATAGTGATTGGTGTTTTTGGGTGAAAAACAAATGTATTGTAAAAAGTATTTTCCTTAGGTTTGAGATATCAAAATCATACAAGGCCAAACTAAACCAAGAAATGGTCGTTCCAGCCTTGCTTCGGTCACAGAGGAAGGAAAGATGGGTTGATCTTAGGGGAGAGAAGCAGAGAAAGTTGAGAAATCATTGTGTGATGTGTTTTGCAGTATGAAGTTGATGGACTATGATGAAGGATGGATTTATGACTGTAAATTCGATTATCTGTTAGAGCCCCCCTTCTGAATAGATAAAGCCATCTATTTATAGTCTTGTTGAGAATACACTGATTCCTCGTAAGCCATGGAGGTTGTGAAGAAGTGGAGAAGTGATAGTCGTGCAACAGTGAAGTCATGCACATCACATCATGGAAGCTTTTAGAAACGTACGACCATTACTCCCTTATTTTCTTAACCGTCTGCAACCGTTCCCAAACTTGTTACTTTCTCGTCATGGATGTGTTTCCATAACGCACGTTTTTATAAACTGAAAGACCAATACCCTAATGAGAAGCCCCCTCCCCCCCATATGACATATTTGATGTCTAGTAGAAAATAATTAAGTCTATTTTAATTAAGTCATGGTAATGATTTGTCGATACCAAATGGATGGTACAAGCCCTATGGTTGTACATGTTGTATGCATGGTTGTATGGCTCTACAAGATGTATGGTTGTACAGGCCGTATACATGATTTATGGCTCAACTCTATATTTAATTAAGTATGTCAATTATTGTCAAGTCTAGTAAAATGGTAAGTTCGGTAGTAACTTATATTTTATCAAGTCTAAGAGTAGATTGTATTATCATGACTAGAGCATTAAGATCTGATATTCCGTAAACATCTGAACATGTTGATATTTATTAATGATCATAAACTACTGATAGTAGTATATTTTGTGGTCTCATCTAAGAGATTCATTTGTAAAATATTTGTGGCTCAAGGCGTCGAGGAGGTAACTCAAACTCAAATGTACACACGAGCAGGGTGAGGGAATTGGTATTGCACCAAATGCTGGTGTCGCAAAATAGACAGAGTTGATTAAAATAACTAAACGTAGTTGATGCGTGTCGTTTGTGCACAAATTCATTAAGACATTTATCACTAATACTAAAAATTAATATAGCGGTATTAAGGATCGTTAATAAGTTGTGTATTTGTTATTTTTTTTAACTTCTTATATAACCAAGAAAAATGGGGGTTTTAGTGTTAGTGTTATTTAACTAATGTAAACTAACGAAAGAAAATAAAAACAAAGTAAATAAAGGTTGTGAACCAAAATAAAAATACTGGTTAGAGGTTTCATCTTACATCACCAAATATGCTCATCAATCATACCCTCCAAGTTATTCATCTACAGTTTTGCCCATATATCTCTTGGATCTCGTAAGACCCTACGGAATTGATTTCCCTAGCTGACGTTCTTTAGAGACCTAGGAGTTTCTCCACAGTCCTTTGTGGAGACTAATGCTACCCTGCCTCCAACTGGACACCTATTTGATTTCATTCAGATATTACAATCAAGGTAATTAAAATCTATGCTTCAAGGGAACTCTAAGAAAAAGGGTTATCAAAGCAATCCTCAACAATTGTGGTTTACACGTTACAAAACCTAATTGATTATACCTCACAAGATTCGTATAAGTAAAATATTATATCGTAATATTATGGAACTAACAAGTCTGAAACGAAGAACTCCTTATAGTTTCATAAATCATATTCCCCAATCTATAGTTCTTGAATGTCCTTATATCAGAAGAAAATGACCTTATAATATACAATAACTACAATGATCAAGATATGATATCAGATACCAAATATCTATCAGGTAAAAGATAGTATGAGAGGTGTTTCACAAATCCCAAGTAAAGACTTAAAGTCATAACCTAATTATGTTTCTCGAGGAAACCTAGGTTTATAGAAGACGACTCTTTACAGCAACAAAGAAGCACACCGTACAGGGATTGAGAATTCTTGTTGCAATAAGTCTTCTATTTATAATGATGATTAAGGCTAGGTTGCTTAAAGTTCAAGTAACTATTACTCGCGTTCCTAAGAAAGTTCATGAACTAGTTGCCATGTCACAAATTACTTTGGTCCCAAATAATCTTATTTTTATAGATAAAACTTTCTAGCAATAAAGTACTTTACTTTGATAGAGTTCATTCAAAATCCGGAAACTCAAGATCCAGTTGAAAATCTGGCGTACGTTTCTTGGATTCAACAAGATCAACTACTCTTTCCATGGCATCTTTCCTCATTGACTGAAGAATCTCAGGCTTTTGTTCTTGGATGCACTACTTCTTGTCATGTATGGAAAAACAAATTACAATTCAGCTGTCAAATCTCCTTACTGAAGCTGAAGTCCGATCCGCAAAATCTACGTAAAGGATCAGAGTCTATTGATAAGTGTATAATTCACATATTCTTAGTATCGTATTCTTACATTTATTTGCTAAGTTTTGTGTAAATTGCCTTGAATTACTCATGTTTTCTATTTATTTATTTTCTTTATGTGAATTATTATTATTATATAAAACGAATATAAAGAGATGTAAAAGTATCAAATGGGTGAAGTGTCACAATGTTGATGGTGGATTTTTGAAAAAGGCGAAAATCGTAAAATGGCCCTCTGATCTGCAGCAGAAACATAAAAATATTCACATATATTTCTGACCTTATATCAAAAATATGAGTTATATACTCTCACCCATATTCTACAAGAGAATTAAGAATATAAACTTTGCTAATAACTATAGATACTCTGTACTGATCTTGTAGCCTCTCTAAATATGTATATGTATTTATGCAATTATTGAACTAGTATCAAGATGCAGAACTTCCACAACTGAATTTATTGAACTTGTTCTATATATACGTCGATATTCAAAATATAAAAAGGTTATTCGAAGTCATGGTATAACCTTGCCACAGTGCTGGCCAAAGCCAGCTGAAATTTCTTCTCACGCATTAGTAACGTCAGCCTTCTTCATAGGAGCAACCTAGCATGGTTTCTCGAGGATACGTAACTGCTCGAGTACAGTTTCTTGAGAATGCGTCTCTGCTCAAGCACAGTTCCTGGAGGACGTGTTAATGTTGTAGCATAGTTCCTCTTGGATGCATCAATGTTCGAGCAGCAGGTTATGGCGACATCCTTAGGGGGTTGGCCTAGTGCCAGCGCCAGCTTACTATGGCGCTAGCCCATACTAGCGCCAACAAACATCATACACTTTGGCTCTAGCATAGTGCTACCGCCACTACAACCACAACACTGACCTAATACCAGCGCTAACTATTCTCAAGATGCTAACCTAGTACTAGCACTAGCTACATCATGGCTTTGCATGATTCCCATGTCTCATTATTCTTGAGGTATTGGTGATAGACACATTTTAATGTCTAATTTGCACCTTAATTTCTAGTGAGTTAGTATTCGATTTTGCGTTTATTACGTGTTTTTATGATTTTGTAGGTACATTAGAAGAATAAAGATTTGTGGAAAATCGGCTCAAAAAGTGTTAAAGGCACCCGGGAAATGGATTAAGGCACCCACACTTTGGATTGGGGGCACCCTTGGATCGGGCTGAGTTGGATCAGGCCAACTCAGCGGGTCAACTTGGCTGGATTGGGCTGACTCCTTGGGACAGGTCCTGTTTCAATTGGACACATTTTTTGCACGAGATTTTTGAGTTGTTTTACGACTCCAAGCACCCCACAAGCTAGAAGAGATTGATACAAGACTAAACACACCAAGAAACATCAATTTTAGCCGGAAAAATAGCCCCAAATCCAAATTTGGCCGGAAAAAGGGAGTTATACTTTGATTCGGATTTGGGAGGATTTGGATGTGTTTTAAAGAGTTCTATTAGGTTTAGAACTCTCCCAAGGGTTCCCAAAGCCTATATATACCAAGATATGCCAGAAAAATAGGGAGAGAAGCCTAGAGATCGATTTTCGGAGTCACCGGAGTTTGGCCGGAACTGGACAGCGACCCGGTCACCGCCGGTGCTGTTCTTCATCTACCACCGCCTAAGAAGACAACACAGCAACGTCCACAAGTGTTGCTGATTCAAACTGCTCCTGTTGCCTTAGCTTTTAAACCTTTGTTGCTTAGAACCCTTTCTGTGACGGCTGAACCCTGTTCTGTGACATTTATATACGTATCTGTTCAGCTGTTGCACTATTCTTTCACC